>LDJE01101674.1:0-10320 GCA_001021135.1 Selaginella kraussiana
GTTTTGTTATTTATCCGTGGAAGGTATTGGTGTGCAATCCAATTCTACAATGCATGTTTACTGAGCGCATCGTATCGCCTACGGCGGTTCAACCGGCTCCACTTGGTGAGTGGATCGTTCCAAGAGCTCAGGTTTCAGTCAAGCAAGTATTCCAATTCCATGCAATCGCCAATGACAACACCACGAAGCTAGACAACCTGTGCTCAATATTGGAGCAGCTGGGCAGGTCGCCAACCATCAAATCAAGGCATCCCTCTTTTGCCAAGGAGGTCGGGGGCCAAATTGGATCGCGCGGACTGCCTGTTTGCAAGGACATGCTGTGGAGAAGCTGGAAAATGATTTCATTAATGGATGCTCCATTCTTTTCACTGACATTTTCAACCGGAGAACCAGGTTCGTCATCAACTTGGAACTTAAAAAAAAAAAAAACTTGGGAACTTCCTGCCTCCCCTGTAGAGCGGGACCTTAATCACAGGAAGATCGTCATTAACGTTGTGACACAAAAGGAACTTCCTGTGCTCAGCGGGATATTGATGCAGCTAGATGGAAGCCACTTCCCTCCAACTGTAAGAAACCATCCGAGGAGCTGCGGGCACGATTTGGGGCTGCTTAAGGAGTGTTGTATGGGTTTGTGTGTGGTGATATGAATGTGCGTGGTAATGTGAAGTTATTCTGGACACAAGTTATATTCATCATGTGCAACGTTAAATCTATTCATCTTATCTATCATGGATAAAATGTGGCAATAAACAAGTGCTAGCAAGTTTAAGCAATGCCGCTGCTAGATCAATCTACTATATTTTGCTGTATAACACTTTCAGTGCTCCTTGAGTTAACTAAAACAGTGAGACTTTGACAAGGAAACGAGCTTCATTTGCATAATTACAAGAGCACATCCCCAAGAAAACTTCTTTTCCCAGATGAGACACGCGGCCTAAGCTGCAAAACCGAGCCTCTTGAGCAGTGAGCTAAAGCGCTAACAAGACACGGCTGTTGAAGCCACGCTTCAAAACTCCGCCTGTCTTCCCAAGTTGCACCCACCATATTTTCCAGGCACCTAATATCAAGGTGAAGCCCAACGCCAAGGTCACTGGCCAAACCTTCAAGCTTTTCCATTACATACTCCGCAGCAACTTCAAAATCAAACTGCTCAAACTCCACAACTTGGTCGACAAGTTTAACGTCCAACCCTCCAAAACAACTCGATGGTTGAACCTCGTCGGAAGAAGATAGACCCAAGTTGAGATCCAGCGCCACCGCTTTGTTGCTCCGCTGCTCGAAAACCTTGGACAGAGCTCGTCTCCAGCCGGACTTCCGTTTCTCCCCTACACCTACACCGATCTGTTTTTCCATTGTGAGAAGTCGGACGGTTTCTCCAACAGGCCTGTGTTCGACTAAAGCTACCTCGCCGCAACCGGACTCGGCTTGAGCTCCAAACTCAAGCTTCACGTCGCAACATTCCAGACCAAAAATCCGTTCCTCCAAGTTACTACTAGAAGTGCTTAAGATAAGCACCGCATTTCCCAAACTGACTTCTCGCCCGGTCGAATCCAAAAACTTTCCACACTCCATACTCCGAGCCAATGCCCTCTTCACGTTGATGTCTGCTTCATCCAAGTCTTCAAGAACCACAACACAGTGAGACTTGGTTCTACACAACACCTCTCCAAGCCGATGAAGCACCGTCCTTCCTCGGTTAATCACAGGACTATCCAAACCATCGTTTCCACACCACCGAAAAGGTGGCCGTCCACTTAAGCTCAACAAGGCAAACTTCTCATCCTCGGAACCGAAGACCAGCCTCGCCAGCTCTTTGCCCAGGTTTCTCTTCCCCATTCTATCAGCCCCATTGAAGACCATCCACGTATAACACTTAGCACCCCGATTTTCACTTTCACCGGACCTGCATTGTACCACGGTCGAGGCCACTTTACTGGCAGCAGCCGGCTGCCATGGTACCCTCTCTCTCAGACCTGTGTACAGCTTCTTAAACATGCTAACCTCATCATCAGATGTATCCCGTGGCGTTTGATGATGGCTTGGAACTGAGGAGCCAGGCGAAGCAGCACCGGCTAGAGATAAATCCGTCAACACCGACTTGGAGCCAAGTGATAATCCAGTAACCTCTACTTCCTGCTTCAATTGTTCGGTTGCTGTGGAGAGTGACAACCACGAAGCCGTCGTCGGCTTGCGAAGCTCTATGCGTTTCACTTTGGGCCTGCCCTCGCCACTCGAAGTCTGGCTCGAAGAAGAAGTGCTGTCATTGAGCAAGTTCGGGAGAGAAGCCGAGCAGCTCTTCTTGGAGCTGGAATGTAAAATGTGACAGATTCTGCTCCATTTTCTTCTGGACTCGAGTACCATCTGCTCCTTCCCTCGTTGCTGCTGAAACTAAAAAAAAAAACCCAACCCAACCCAACCCGTCATTATAATTCCAGGAGAAAATGACTAGTAATATCTTACCTGAGGCATGCTAACGCTGGGTCTTTTATCCTTCATCCACAAAGGAAGGGATTCTCCAGTGGAGGAATGCACCGACTCTGACTTGTGCTCCTTCTCCTGCTCGAACTTGGCATTGCAGTCCGAGCAGCAGCTTAGCTCGTCTGGTGGCACCGGCTCTTCCATGAGCTGGAACGGTAGCTTTGGGACCAGTTTTCCAGGCATCATCACCTCGTCCTTTTGGGACTGCGAAAATCTGTGGCTTTTTTTTAATTAGCTCCGAATAGAAATAAAATGCAAAGCATACATAATAAAGTAGCATAGTTAAAATGTGATGTAAATGCCTTAAAAAATGCTGCATCTCAAATCATAAAGAAATCAACAAAAAAAGCCATGCAAAATGCAAAGTGAACCAAAAAAAGTGTGCAAAATAAAGTACGTAGTGAACAGAGACATTAATAACAGCCACCCACAAAATTTCCCATGCAAAATGCAAAATGATAAACAAAAGTCGGGAGAAATGCATCAAAATTTCAACGATTTTTTGGTACTCACAATTTGTGAACACCATGTAAATACAACAATGATCAAAATTTTATATTGAATCATTCAATAAAAAAAAATACTACAACGAAACAACAACGAACAAATTAAATGCAACAACTGGATGGATGGAACTACCTGGAGCAAAACAAGCAACTACCAACAACCATGAATGAGAGAGTATATTTATCGTCTTGGTCCCAATTACACAACATGAAATATACACGAACAATTCAAAACCAATCAAATAAATGAAAGAATCAAATTATAAATAAACAAATTAAACCTGACTAACATTAAATGCAAGAAATATTTATAAATAAATGACATACCTGGGCCGTAAACTGGCAGTGTTCCCGGAAGAAATTGGCAATGGCTGAAATCCAAGACTAGCTTCCATGCTCGGAAAATGGGCCAAAAATCTAGTGTAAGTCGCACTGGTAGCAACCCCAAGGTACCATAGTCGACCCTTGGACGCCGAACACAGCGTCGCCATCTTCACCAACTCAACCATGAGTGGATGTGGTGAACCACCCTGACCACCTTCCAAGCACCAAGAAAGGTTCCCGAGGAAGACCACGACAGAAGCATGGTCAAGCACCACCTTTACCATGCTTACCAGAGCGTCACCATGGTAGTCAACCATGTTGACGATCCTCACCCCGGTGGAACTACCGAGACGCTGGTCGATGCGTCGCCACACCTCTTGAACGACCCCAGACGTGGAAACGTCGTCGCCGATCACGACGGGGTTGCACTTTCGCCGCGAAGCGAGCATGATCCCGAGGATGGAGTCAGCGTCCCGCCCCGTGGTACTACCATTGGTTACCATGGTTGGACGTGTCGCCAGAGGCGTCACCGAGATGGTGCTTACCATCGCGGTGGCGGTCGCAGCCGCCATGGACTCAAGGCTGCTCTTTGCGTTGGTGCTTGAGAATCCCGCCTCGCGCATCACCCTGCTGACGCTCGGATCGTCGAGGATGGAGATGACGAGCTGCTCCATCTCAACCTTGACGGCGAGCAGCGGGACTTGCTGCTGCTCGGGGCATCCCCTCCGCTGGTGCGCCTGCGCCCGCTTGAGCGCCGCCACCAGCGCGTTGGACATCGATACTTGCTCCTCGCTTGATCGATTCGGGGTCGTCCGCCCGGCGGCGCTGCCGGAAGATGAGCTCGAGGAGACGGGGAGGCGATCGAGGGCGACGTTGAAGCAGAGATCGAGCGCGCGGCACTGGAGCGGGTGCTGCATGTGTCGATGCGACTGCAGGCACGCTTGTTGCAGCATTCCTGAAGGCGAATTCAGCAGGCTTGAAGCGACGTGCAGGGGCGTCACCTGAGCATGTCCTCTCCGCTGCGCGTCCGCCATGGCGTGCCTCAGCACCGCCGCCGCCTCCGTGGTGAGCATCTGCTGCAGCGTGTTGGCGATTCCGGGCCTCATTCTCTCGGAAATTCGTGGGCGCTGCTCAGAAAATGGAGAAATCGTGACGATCGAAGATGGAATTCACGAAATTCCTGGCGAAATGGGGCATGAGAAATGGAGATCTACATTCGCGGAACAAAGAACCCTAAATCCTTTCCCCCTGCACCAAAGGCTCAAAAGAGAAAGTACCCGACGACGCGTGGTTCCTCTGGTCAATTCCGTCACCGTCCAGCTGACGGCACTTGCATTGTTCGTCGGAACATTCTACCTCCCCCATTGTTGGTGCCAACGGAATGTACCGACGGAATATGCGGAACGCCAAAATGAAAAAGGTGTTCGTGTGGCGCTTTCTCGCATGTGTCAGTTCTTAGCAAAGTCGATGGCTGCTTTTTTGGCACAGTCATCACTTTACACTTTAATGTGTCTGCTCATTTGGCCGAATTTGTTGCATGCAAAATTCAAATGTATGTTTTGGTTTAATTTGTTAACTCTATTGACCTTCTATCTATCTATTGAGCTCCATGAGATGATTATCATTATTGTACTTTTGTAATTACGTCCTTTAACATTGATAATAACAATAACACTCTTTACCTACCAATGCGATATTTCTTAAACGTGTTGAGACCTTTCCAACACTTTCTACCACCCCATGTCCCACACCACGGGAACTACAAAGCTCCACAAATGTACACTTTGGGAAAGAAGGGTTCAATCGTGTGCATATTGGTTTGTCAAAAGGAATGACATGTTGACTCATGAGTTTCTCCTCCGGAGCATTCTTTTAGAGCTACGATGTTTAATATTATGGTTTTTCCTTTAAAATTATTGCACTCGAATCCGCTTTGGAAATGAAGTCGTGTAAAAGGCAAATAATTAGAGGATGACAGAATTTTGGAATGTTGAGTAGAAAATATTAAATATTCCACCATCAGTGTCATTTGTATTCGGGAATGTTTTATTTACAATGCTTGCTGTTCAGACGTAATCTCCAAAATAAATTCCGGTGAAAAAGCAGCCTTTTGGTGTAGTCTTTGATGCAAAAAGAAGCAAAGATTCGCGTCAAGCCACTGAAAGACAACAGGCTTTTCCGCATGCAGCAAAACACAGACGAGGAAAAAGGCTTTTGATCAGCATGGATGGCTTCCACTGAGTTGCACAAAAAACATATAAAAACGGGACATCATAGTCAGGAAGAAAAGAATAGGAATCCAATGTTTCTTAGACAACAATGAGACCTTTCCAGCTTAGAAAGTGGCTAAGGCTACGAGTCTCCAAGGTGTCTAAATTGCCATCTTTACAAGGTGGTCGTCACAAGGAACAATGAACCGACCTCAAACTAAGACCCACCAAGGGACGTTTCAGATTGAATGTTGGATATTGGGGTACCACTCCCTGGCACTCCTTGGACAAAGTATCGCCCTTGTATATCTAAGGCACGTCCTTGTGTGATACCTTCCTTCCTCTAGATTGACAATACTGAAGCATGATCACGACAGGTTTTGTATACAAAAAGAAATGTAGACTCACAGTGTGCACGGATGTATTCTCATGTTTGTCACAGTCTTTGTGACCTGCGGAGCATCTAGAAATACGATACGAAAGCTATAGTACGCAGCAGTGACCCTCTTAAAATGTTAAGTTTTTGGGAATGAAAGGTTCTTCGTCCAGGGACTCAGACCTTTACTTTTATGGTGATATGCAATATATGCACACCAAAACAAGGGCGGCTTTGCAAAGAGCTTCTGCAGCTGGCGGCGAAGGTGGAATCATCATGGTGCAAAAGTTGCGACCGTCGTTTTTGGAAGTGGAATCTCTAGGAACATGGACCTAGGAAAACAACGTAACCCATCCATCCCTCGCACTTTTGACTGTCCTTGGAAACATTTCGATCAAAAGACTCTTTTTGAATTAAATAAACCTGGGAAGCGCAATGCCCCAGGTGCTCATTAGATTTTGAGAGAAGTTCATCATCGTAGCCAGCGGCGCAGTGCGCAGATCGCAGGAGAGCCCAGAGGATGATGATGGAATGCCTTTCAACAAGACAAAGCATTATTTTTTTCTCATCTCGACTCCATGCTCGCTGGATCGCATAGATCTAAGGGCCCGCTCCTGCAAGCTCCTGCTCAAAAGATTCGATCGCTTTCCTGGAGGGAGACAGGAAACCCCCATTTCCTTTGAACAGCGTACTTGATATCTTTTGAATTTCAATGGTGCCGGTCACACAGAATATTCATACGCATATAATCGTATGTACGAAATTTTCGTATGTGGTTGAGCTCAAATGTCTCAACAACTTCCAGCAAAACAGCGGGCAAGAAACACTCAAGTCTCCAAAGATATTAGATTGAATGACGTTTTTGAAGACTTGGACTAGTATTGGTTGTTTGTCAAACACACTAGGCAACAGTTACCAACACGACAAGGCTCTACCTTTGAGCAAAGAAAAAACGTGGCCAAAAAGTTTGGGGTCATTTTCCTGCGCCATCCTCGTCCAGCTTTGTTCACATGGGAGATGATCGCATGCGATATTCCAAGGCAAAATGTATGTGAAAAGGCACCAAAGATTCGTCGTGGGTCTAAGATAAGCTTAAATACGACGGGCAACACCCGCATGGTTACTCGGCCTTGGATTATGGTCAACGTCAAAATTTGAATCGAGTTCAGTAAACTAGAGACCCATAAATGACGCGTTAGCATAATAGGTTTGATTTCAAGAAAAAAGACCTTCAAATGCTTCCTAGTCTTCATGTAGGCGAATACAACACGCATCTCGACTATCATACCAAAGATGAGGTATGTAAACCACCTCACAACATAATACTTAACCCCTCCGATTTACCTCCGCCATAACCAAGGCACACACCAAACGGCGGTCCTACGGCCCTTGTTGGTCATTCAGGACGTTAAACTTATCTATCTTCGCTGATTATGGTATAACAAACGTCCATGGTTTTTCAACGGATTACGAGGAGTTCAGCGAGATATCAATGATGTACAAAGCCCTGGAGAGGGCAGGCTATGAAGAAGGTGCTGATGCTGCTCGCGACTCCATAAGTATGACAGCCAAGGAGCAACTCTGTATTATGACGGCAGTGAATTTAGTTGCCCTGGCTACCAGCATCTGAAGTCGCCACTTACAGAAATGAAGAAGCAGCAGGTATCCTGCAGCCCTGCAAGTGGTCACGAAGGTGCTGTTGTCAACTCAAAGTTCATAGTTCTGAGTTCATCGACTCAATGGCATCAAGGTGACTCTGATCCAGACAAACCGTAACAAACAAAAGAGCGAGAAACATGTCCATCTTTTTCAAAGCCAGGAGGTTTAGGGCATGTGCACTTAAACCATCAAATAATCCAGAAGTTAAGCTGGGGTGGAGTACTTTATAAACAAGAAAACCCATGAACTTCATTTTCTAAATGACCCAAGTCCGGCTTGATGGAGGACTGAGGTGCCGCCTTGACTTTGGCAAGCACAAAGGAAAGCACATAGAGCAAGTGGATAATGACTACCTGCGATGGATGATAGAGAAGTTTCCAAAGTCATCACCTTGGTGGAAGGTCGCAGCCGATGCCTTGCAAGCTCGAGGAGATGAGCATCTGCCATTACCAGCAGCAGCAGAAACGGATTCAGCACTTGACGAGCGGAAGAGACAGGTAGATAGACATGAGTTATTATCCCACTTGAGGTCTTGCACTATAGACAGGGACTTAAGATTGGGAAGAAGAATCCATTCAAGGATAATGGAAAGTGGAAAGACTTGGGACGTGTACATTATGAATACACTTATCAATATGTATCGTAAGTGTGGCAGCATGGTAGAAGCCCGTAGCGCATTTGAGAGCATCCAAGAGCCGGATGTGGTGCATTGGAATACACTGCTTATGGGCTATGTGGAAAATGGGCAGCCCCAGCTGGCTCTGGATATGTTCTCCAGGATGAAAAAGTGTGGGTGTACGCCAACTTCTCTGACATACGTCGCTCCACTTAAGGCGTGTACGTCTCTTGCTGGGAATGGAGATGGCGGTGGAAGAACCGACTGCTTGAATGTAGGAAGAGCCATACATTTGGATATTGGTGACCGTCTGGATCATTTCCTGCAAAGCACACTCATAGGTATGTACGCCAAGTGTGGTAGTATAGCTGAAGCTCATAATGTATTCGACAGCATCCACAAACCTGATGTTGTGTCTTGGACGGCGCTCATTCTGGGGTATGCGGAAAGCGGGGAGGCTTATGTTGCCCTTGAGTTGTTCGCGAAGATGAAGGCGGCTGGATGTAATCCGAATTCGGTAACATATATAGCTGCTCTTAAGGCGTGTGCATTTATGGGAGCTTTGTCCAGGGGACGAAAACTTCACCAAGAAATAACTGAATTTACTCCTCCCCTAGTGACATGTCTAGTAGACTTCTATGCGAAGTGTGGAAGCATGGTAGAATCCCGTGAGGTCTTCGACTCGCACGTTAGTGCAAGGAATATCATCACCTGGACTGCACTTCTAGCTGGCTATGGAAAGTTTGGTGATTCCGAGGCTGTGTTTAGCCTCATTGAGCAAATGAAGGACGAGGGTTTGCGGCCAAATGCCGTGACTTTCTTGTGCTTGCTGCTCTCCTGCAGCCATGCAGGTCTTGTGGGAAAGGCCCAAGAATGCTTTGAGGCAATGCCTCGACACTATGGTTTACCTCCTACCATAGTCCATTACAATTGCATGGTTGACGTTTTGGGACGTGGAAATCAGTTAGACAAGGCAGTAAGGATGATGCAGAAAATGCCTTGCAAGCCTGATGCGGTCACATGGAGTACGTTGTTGGGTGCTTGTCGGAAGTGGAAGAACGTGGAGATAGGACGGGAGGCGTTTCAGGCTTGGGCAGATATCGATCGGAAGAACGCCTCACCTTATGTTCTCATGGCTGATCTATATGGTAGTAGGGGTATGTGGAAGGAACGGGAGCGGGTCTTGGAGTCAAGGATAAGGGTTGGAGCATGTAAACAGCAGGAACAAGCTTATGTGACAGATGAAGTTGGGAAAACAGTCCAGTTTCTGGCAAGTGAAAGTGAACCAACGTAAGGAAGCAACTGGAAGTCGAAGGTATGAAATTGGAGATATAGATGACCCTAATGACCTAGTAGATAGAGTATGAGTGCAGTGACAAAGGACAAATGACAAGAAGCTTTATCATTTGTTCTAATGATGTTTCCTTTTATTCCACAATAAAGATAACGTATGAAAGCTCTCATGGTTTGAAGAGCTTGTTGCTGCTTTCGTATATTGGCCTATAAAATGTGTCTGAGAAATTATGGTGGTAGACTTTGTGTATTTTTGTATTTACCTTGTGGTCAACTTCATCCACTGGATCAGTCCCAACTCCTTTGAACTCAATATTTTCCTCGGCAATTGTCATGTGGACGAAAGCCTTATGAAGCTAGTTTTTAATCCCGTTTCTAATCTCAAGATAAAAGAAGAATCTCAATCTCAAGAATTAAGTAACTTTGCTGGTCTTTGTTATGTACACCCATGGTATCCAGCACATCAATTCCAGCCAGTAGATTATCTACAGCAAATTTTGTCCACATGGGAAAGTCAAACAAACGGTAATTCAACTAAAGAATCCTTCAAGCGACCACAATAAGTCAAACTCCAATGAGACTTGGCTTCGCTTCTAGGATCGCTTACAAGGGGCTGGTCACAGGGCTGGTATTCACTTACCAGAACCCGTCTTAGAACATGGACAACTTTACGTCGCACTATCACATACATGAAACCACCAACCAGAGACACATATTACAACGTTCTAAAACATATTGGTCTATACAAATGCAAGGGTTTCGACGACTTCATCCGTCATAAACCAAGCACACACACGGAGGGACGACAGCTATGCTTAATGAAGAAATGGCATGCGAGAACTCATGGAATGGTTCAGT
>LDJE01101696.1:0-13826 GCA_001021135.1 Selaginella kraussiana
ATAATTATTTACATATAAAATTGGTGAAATAAAATAATACAACCACAGTATACACAAAAATTAAACACCATTTTTTGTCATGCACATACAACTTTTTTTAACAATGTATTCTTTGCAATCCACAGCCTCTTTATACAGTAAAATTACACAAGTGGTTATAGGACATACCTTAATCGCATAACGCTACTATGTATATATATTTTGCACACTGTCATGATTTCGGCGAAATCGCATGGTGTTTGTAACGCCTGAAAAATACCATTTTGAACACGTGTCTGTTTTTTTGTGTATACACAAAAAATCACACAACAATTTTATACACCTTAAGCGCCTACGTAGATGAGAAACGCAAGAGACGAGCTTTGTCCAGGTGAAGACACAGCATTGGTTGCCAAGCAGGATGTTTAGAGTAGCCGACCGTGCACCGCCAAAACTTGCTATAACTGTGGCGAACTCGGACACTTCGCTAGAGAGTGTCCACATGCTGTGAGGCTGGAGAAGAGAAAGGCATACGAGGAAAAAAGTCGCAAAGATGAATGAACCAGGAACCTACAGAGCAGGGATGAACAACATGAGCGACAGAGGACAAAACATCAAGCATACAAGACGGAGGTTCAGTCCGACGTGTCTGAATCTGAACCAAGTTCAGAGGAGAGACCAAGAGCACGGGCCAACATAGTCCGAAGACGACGTGGAAAATCTCTAGTGGTCATCTCGAGTTCAGAGCCCGAATATGATGCTGCGATGTTCATGGTGACAGCAGACTCCTTCCCAATAATGCAAAATGGGGTTTTTCTGTAGTACTTCTAGTTTTCACATTGACTGTTCTACTTGGAGTTGAGATGGTGACGAACACAACAACCCCACAGCGGTTCAAAATCATCATAATAATCAAATTTCTCTATCGATTTTGGTCGGGGTATCAAAAATGTAAAAAAGACGCCCGTTTAGACCCTAGCCAAAATAGCTGTAATATACATTTCAAAACTGGGATCAAAACCAGGTAGCAAAAATTGTTGCCTTAATTATTTTAACATGGTGTATAAATATGGCGCAGCTTGCTATCCAAAATCGTTGTGATTTTGGAGAAGTTTATTGTAGAAAATTGCTATAATTGTGGAGAAGTTTGTTGTGCAAATGACTATAATTGTGATATGTAAAATTATTGTAATTATGGTATGTAAAATCTTGTGATTATAGGCTTTTTTGAAGACAGCCTTTTTTTCGTAAAAATGCTGTCTTCAAAATTGTTTGGTGTTCAAAATTGTAGCATTTATATTTACAAAAAGACCAACAAATATGTATAGGGTGTACAATAAAAATCCATTTGGCTATATGTTAGAACTCCAAATTTGTTGCATAACCTCTGCTGTTGCTTCCAACTGCTCCAAATTGTGAGAGAAACTCTTCAAATAGGAGTTCTGCTGGTATAATTCATCATATGTACCTGCAATGGCTCATTGTTCTAATTCAGTTCTAGATCTCCTCTCTGAATTCATAGAGGAGAAGTCTCACGGGAAGGAGCTGCTTCTAGTAGCTGTTGTCGCAGATTTTTTGTGAGCATAAGCTTTTAATTTTTGTGCCTCACCCTTGTACCTTGGATCTCCATTTTCTTGTGATCTCGTCTCTGAATTCAGAGATGAGAAGTCTCACGGGAAGAAGCTCCTTCTAGTAGCTGTTGTTGTAGATTTCCTATGAGCATAAGCTTTTGAGACTTGGAATTCTTGTGCCTCACCCTCGTACCTTGGATCTCCATTTTCTTGTGACCATGCATATGCATAGGGTCATCTCCACCAGGGACTCTTGTTCCTTTGTCGCCTACAGGGTTGTCCCTTTCAAGCCCCGATTTCAAGCTATTGTCTCCTTGGATTAACAAACAAAAATAAGCACACAAACAAGAACAGTCCAGGAGTGCCAACCTAGCTACTCTCCTCCTTGAACTTCCATCCGCACAAAGCAACCAGAGTACAAAAGCCTCAAACCCTGGTGCAAAAAACAAAGTCAAAAAGCTTCAAACCCAGGTGCAAAGTCAAAAAGCAGTAAAACAGTTTAACATTATGGTGGTGGAAATTTCAATGATTTAAACTGAATTTTGTATTTTGGAGAGTGCGGTGGTCACTACAATCACCAAAACCAAAAAGCAAGAGGTCACCCATCCTACAACTGTTCAGGCTGAAGCATTTTTTGACGATATTTTTTGTGTTTTATTGTTTTGCAACAATTATACTAGGCATTCATTTTCATGAATGAAGTCGATTATCTGGTTCATGCTTGTAGCAGCATGAGACGTAGCTTTTGCAACAATGGAAATGAAGTTTCTTAATCTCTTGGGTACCCAGCCTCTGTCATTTTCATCCTTAACAACTCCCCATCAACTTTCATGTCCCAGAGCTCAGCTTCGAAGAACGCATCTGGAGAGTACGAGGGGGGTCACAACAGTGCCAAGAGGCTCGTCGCTTGCAACCCATTCAGTGTATTTCTGCACGATGAATCTTTGAGTGACACTTGGAGGACTGTTTATGTGCGATCCATGAGCAGAATTGGTGAAGATAATGCATCTCAGTTGTGAAAGAAGTTTGCTCGAGGAGCTCACAAGCGTTTATACCAACTGCGAAGTGTGCATCCATCCTTGCAAACGGCGTCCCAAGCATGGTTAGTGGAGTCCTCGTTGTCTGGAATTCGAACTTCCTCATGGCAATTATGGTTTGGGTTCCGTTTGCCCATTCTAAAAACTCCTAGTCCAAAGATTCGTTGATGCAAAGAGCCCTTGCAAGTTGCCTGGCCTGGATAGATTTAGATCCACATATGAGAATCATGAGGTCTTTCATAGTTGCAGCATTTTTCGACACAAAGATGGGATATTTCGTGGATGGATCAACTCGTTTCTTATGTCTATAGTTCCAGGCCTTTAGACGATCATCCGACAGAAGTGATGTGTTGCATCCCGTATTTCTCAACCATCAGTTCCTGAATGATTTTCACGAGCAAATCCCTGACTTGTTAATAGTGTTTCTGATGAACGGGTCACCGTCTTAATGTTTAGCCCAGCTGCCTATACCCTCGAAAAACCTTAAACAAGCCCTATCACGAATTTGTGTCAAGTTGCGGTCTAGTTGTTGATGTGGATGTTAAAGTGGTGAAGCATGGCAATATTTCATACCTCATAAACTTTATTAAAAATATGTTTACATTTAACTAAACTAGACTCCAACCTTTTTTAATACCATACTCAACTCCTGAATCTCTCTCAACAAAATTTGACACCTTTGGTTTGCACAATCATACTCTGCATGGCAAAAATTGATCCCAAAATATCAAATTCAACCATGACTTCGTCTATCCTAGCCAATTTCTGTATGAATTTTTACTATCAAAAAGATTGTGGGGTTGTTGTGGAAGGGCTCAGATGTTCTCAAGAGGACCGCAGCGTTTCTCACAGCATTGATCACAATGAGTAACACTGGAAAAATGAAGCAGACAGGAAACAAGATTGGACGTGTGTTTTGGATGGCGTGTGTGGCTAGAGGAACATCTCGGCTAACACCAGGGCACTGGTACATAGATTCCGGAGCTACAGACCACATGTCTGGGACTCATGTTTTTTTCGAAGACATGCAAATGTTGCAAATGTGACTCCTCTCACAGTGTAACACTGTGAGAGGAGTCAAGGCAGCAGGAGGGAAACAATTAACCATACAAGGAAAGGGGAAGGTCGAATTAAACACCGGAGGAGCAAAAAGTCTGAGGCTGCTGAACACGCTTTTGGTTCCTGAGCTCTACGTGAATCTCATCTCACATTCGCAGGAGTGTTGACTTTGACGAGTAGGATTACAACCTGGGACGACAAGGGTATCTCACCATCACTGCTTCTGTCTGGAAACAATACGAGACTGACTCTGAAGACGAGGATGAACATGCACATGTTCTGCAAGAGCCAATCTCTGCTGAACTCAATCATTCCTCTAGTAATAACTCTCTCAACTCAAGCCAAGAACTAGTGGAGCCTTCAGTAGCACCAGTAGAACACTAGAGCAACAACACGGAGACTTCACCTGCAACCCTAACAAAACCTCGAAGGTCCTCTAGGGTTCCAAAACCAACTCAACGGATGCTTGAGTACCTACAAGCAAGAACGACTCACACTCGATCATCTTCACGACAAGAACAAGCTGAACATGTCACATTCAACGTATCTACTTCCATCCATGAACCCAATAATGAACGAGAAGCTCTCACAGGATCTTTCTCATCGGAATGGAGACGAGCGATGGAAGAAGAACTACAAGCTCACACATTCAACCATACTTGGACTGTTCAAAAGGTACCGTCAGGAAAGTCCATAGTTAGTAGTAAATGGGTGTTTAAAGTTAAATATGATGAGAAAGGAAACATCTCTCGTTTTAAGGCACGGTGGTTTCTCAGACATTCTCGCCAGTAGCTAGACTCACATCTGCCCGTGTGGTTTGGTCCATCGCTGCTATACTCGATTGGGAATTGATACAGATGGATGTGAAGACAGCCTTTTTACAAGGAAAATTGGACGAGGAAGTGTACATGCGGCTACCACCTGTCGTCTACACAAAGCTGTGTATGGACTCAAACAATCACCTCATGCCTGGTATAAGACAATCAATAGGTACTTCACTAAGTCTGGATTTATTCGTAGCCACAGACTGGAATGTCTATGTGAAGAAAACTAATGGTGAACAGGTGATTGTTGTCCTCTACGTTGATGATCTTATGATAGCAGTCTCAAGTCTAGCAGCAGCACAAAGAACCAAAGATGCTCTCAGTCAAATGACAGACCTTTGAGACTTTCTTGGCATGCACATCCAACTTGATCGCTTATCTCGTACTTTACGAGTAACTCAAGAAAAGGCCATCGAGAATATTCTTCAACATTTTGGAATGGAAGGATGCAAGCCAGGGAGAACACCTGCAGCTACGAAGCCTTTGTCAAAGAATATGAATCCTATCACTGAAGCAGAACAGGCACAAATGCGAGAGGTACCATATAGGAGTATTATAGGTTCACTAATGCACTTGATGGTTAGTACTCAACCAGATATAGCACAGGCAGTCATTTCTTATAGTCAGTACATGGAAAACCCAGGGTGGCAACACTGGGTGGCAGTCAAATGTATTTTACGATATTTACAGGCTACGAAGCATCATGGTTTAGTTTACAGGGGTAGTGCCACCAGGAACCCAGTTTAACTGGTTTTGTTGACGCCGATTATGCCGGCGACATTGATTCAAGAAGGTCGCGTACAGGTTTTTTCTTCAGAATGCAGGGATGGGTAGTCTCATGGTGCTCTAAGAAGCAAGTTGCAGTGGCACTATCTTCTTGCAAATCAGAATACATGGCCATCTGCTCAGCAGCAAAGGAAGTGATTTGGATACGTAGACTGCTGGTAGAAATTGGATTTCCACAACAGGACTCAACATGGCTATGCAATGATAACAAGGCTGCCATTGCTCTGGTGAAGAACCCAACCTGTTTTAGTAAGGCCAAACACATAGAAACACAGTATCATTTTACTCGGGACAAGGTAGAAGACAACACCATCAAGCTCCGCTACATGAAGACTTCAAGCCGATGTTTTTACAAAATCACTTGGAGCTCCACAGTTTGAAAAATGTATTCGGCTACTCGGGGTTCAACCTGTGGGGGAGTGTTGTGGATCTTAGCCTTCTACAACGGTAGGACTGCGCAACGTACCATCATAGTGACTGCGCAACGGAACCAGGTTTAACGCCAGGTTGAACCAGTGTGTACTATTCTTTTAGTAATACACGCTGAATTCTTTCACAGTGATGCAATTGTATAGCTAGCTCTATTTCATGCGATTGGATCCATTGCTTACTCGTGCATCACGGATGTCTAGAGCGCGCATACTCGTTTTTCCTCGAACAGTTCATGAAGGTCGGATTACCAAAAGTTGCTCATGAACTTCCTTGATTGCAAGAAACATCTAGAAGTAGTGCATCCTCGTTGAATATATTGAATAGAAAAGCTGTACACCTATATCATGCACCTAAATATACACCTCCTCCACCGCTCGAATAAAGTTTTTATGCTTCTTTTTTCTCTCGCAATCTCGTTTTGTCAGTAATAGCTTAAGAAAGGCTAAATTCTAGCTTCATTACGAGTACATTCACATGGCAAAACTATCATACTTGTTGGCCTCACGGTATAACCTTACCCGAGGCAAGTAGCGACATGAACTTAGGAACTGATAAGATTCTTCATTGATTCAAAATGGCGTTTAGAGGTTGTTGTAAGCCTTCCAGGTTTGAGCTTCTCATCCCAGGACGTGACCCAATGTACTATACACTACCGTAATCACAAACTAGGATCATGGCGAAATTCAGAACATGCTCACACCACCTCAGGATTGAGACGGGACGATGGAAACCGGGCCGAGAGGAAAGACAAAATAGGACATGCAGGATGCAGCCTCCAAGACAAGAGGCATGTTGCTCTTGAATGCCAGGAATTGAAAGGAATCCGCAGGAGACTAACATGGAAGACATCACTCTCGTTCGTACTCACAGGAGCAAAACAAGCTGCCATGGCAACATACGTGAAATATTATAATCATCTTTGGACTAGTGCATGCACCAAATCTAATTTAATTATGTAGTTACGCTTGCATTCAATGCGGATGAATGTATTAGTACTATAAGAATAAGGATTTGTGAGCTTTCCCACACACTAGGAAAAATAAAATCTGCTACAGATCCAACTATGGAAAATGGTACCATGCATAATGAGTTTATAGAACAAATTTTAACATGTAATTCTATTTCAGAATGTACCACATGTCGCATGTGCTGGGACCTCAATACAAGTACTACAAGTATTCAATTAGACTGTGAGTGTGCAGGAGATATGGGAACAGTTCATAGCAAGTGTGCAATAAAATGGTTTTGCGAACGACTTGACAACACATGTGATGTTTGTAAAAGAAAAATATCAAATCTTCCTCAGCAAACATCACTAGCTGCGTTCATAGAAAATTTTATGTTCTGGAAGGCATCATATGGAGACGACCCTGATTTTGATTCAATGATTAGAAATGATCCGGAGTTTCAAAACATTGCTAGACATTTTCAGGAATGGGTACAAAGTGAGGGTCTGCGTCCTCGGGAAAATTCCTATATGATGATTAAGGTAAAGTTTTTAAAGTGGATGAAAGAAACTAAGGGAGAGCAGTTTACTCAAGATTTAATCAACTCAATTCAAAGCAACTTCCTTCTTGATAACTTTGGGTCATTGTTATTGACTTATATATGGCTTACTCCACTGTATGAAATGGGTTTCCAATAAACCTTGAGATGTACTGTACTTGTATTTTATACAATATCTTTGCAATTTTTAGTTCATGAAATTTCTTTTCAAAATACTCATGTGCTTCATGAAAGCACAAGGAGACTGCAAGCAGCGGCTGAAAATGATGATTTCTTGAACTTGCAAAAAAGCATATAGTTTTTTTTTCTTTTTCTTGAAGTTTATTCTATTCTCAGTTTTTGTATAATATAAGTGGTGGGTGGTTCTTGCAGCTTTATGTATGTCAATGCATTAGCGCCATTGGCGAGCTGCTTGTTTGAGACCGTACACTGATTTTTTTCAACTTTCAAACAAGCTTCATCTCATCGAACTCAATCATTTTATCAACTCAACCCCAAACTTCGTACGGAGAGTATACACCAAAGGGACTACAATGCAAAGCATGGCTCTTTCAGAGAACTCAGCAGTGGAAACAATTGTGTGTTATAGGTAGTTCATGTTTATCTTATGTCTCCGTATAGCCGAAACTTCGGTTCTTGCCTTGGTGATTGGTGATGATACAAAGATCATACCTTCCATGAGGACCTGGCTATTCAATTTTGGACAACGTCGTCACATGAAAATTAATAAAAAAACCCACGGCTTACCTATACCTGCTATTATTCGAAGGGATGACCTTGAAGAGCAAGACTTAGTCATGGCGTTTGTTACTTGTAAAAGCTCAAGAAGGTGGAGCTGTGAAGACTAGTGATGCATTCGTACCACCAAAACCAAATGAATTGCTGAGGACCGCTTGCATCCTCGGTAGCTCAGTTGCAATGGTCAGTGGCACGAATTTGTCGTGGAAAACGGGGTCCGGATGCTCCAAGTTCAAAGTTGGAGGACCGGTTTTCTGGAGGTTCCTCTATATAAGACGCCAGTTGAAGCATAAGAAACGATACGTACGTGATGAAGTGCGAGCACCGAAAATATGGCCTCCACAGCTCCAGATGCGCCTAGCAAGTGCCCCGTAGCTCCCTTTAGGAATACATATCAGCGAGAAATGTTCAAAAGCAATATATATTTTTCAGACCTTTGTGGAGGACAAGGCGATATTTCCACAGGCAGCATGCTGCCCAAATACAGTTTCGATGGCTTTAGCTTCAATCGCATCCCCTAGGAAACATAAAACGATCAGGAACTGTAAACCTAAACCCTAAACCCTAGACATTTTATGGGTACCTAGCGGTGTAGAAGTTGCATGTGCATTGATATAATCTACCTGACCTGGGTCTACTCCAGACTGTAAAGAACTTGAAAATTAGGGTATACATGAAGGTGTACATGACAAACCTGTTCCAAAGCGCGGGTCATTGCGAGGATCGCACCACCACCATCGCTCGAAGGCTGCGTTATGTGATGCCCGTCGCCTACAAAATTCAAAGATCGGTTATTCAAGTAAGGCCTATGTAACGAGGACGAACCTGACATGCCATAGCCACGAATTTCTGCATAAATCTTTGCACCTCTTGCTTTCGCATGTTCGTATTCCTTGAAAAACAATGCTCATTTCCATGGAAAATCAAGGACGAAGCTCACCTCAAGTATCATAATACCAGCACCTTCTCCAATACTAGGCAGAAATCACATGAGACGATTCGATACGAAAATCAAACACTTACACAAAGCCTTCACGACCAGAATCAAATGGCCTCGAGGAGCGTTCAGGCTCAGCATTATACTTCGTGCTTAAGGCCTTCGCTCTGGAACAAACAGCACACTAGTCAAACCCTAAAACCCTAACCCTAAACCCTACCTGCAGAATCCGGCTATTGAGAGTGCGTCGATGCTGGATTCGGTCCCGCCTGCTACCATGATATCCGCATCCCCGAACCTTACCATTCGGGAAGCATCACCAATGGAGTGAGCACCGCTTGCACAGGCAGTAACAGCGGCATGGTTTGGGCCCTGAAGAATATGTATGAAAACCCCAAGAAATAAAAGCAGTGAAGAACACACACCCTGAGGCCATACTTGATGCTAACATGTCCTGCTGCCATATTGATTAGTATTCTGGGAACAAAATACGGACTCAATCTACGGCTCCGCTGTTAAACTCAAAATTAAAAAAACGTGCATGAAAATGCAAAAGAAATACACACCTTCTCTTGGATAAGTTGTGCTGCCTCTAGAACGTCGCTAATGCACCCAATACCACCTCCAATCGCAACTCCCTGGAAACAATTAAATTAACAGACAGTTGATCAATTAAAAGTGTCGTTAAAATGTTGAAAGATTACCGTTCTTTCACGGGACTCCTTGTCTGATGGATGCCACTTTGCATCAGCTAGGGCTTCTTCAGCAGCGCATAGAGCATACGCGATGAAAGGTGCCATCTGCTTGTCCTGATGAAGCAAGACCATGTTTAAGTGTGTTATAAAGGTAGTACCTTTGGGTCCAGCCATTTATCGGAGTGGAAGTCGCCTGATGAAGTTCCGTATGGGACTGCAGCGACTACTTGAGATGGTAGTTGCTTCATGATTTCATCCTTGACGCTTTCATCGGCTCCATTCATTCGCAAGTCGGAAGGTCTCAAAGCCCGAAGTCCAGAACATCCCCCGATCAGGTTTTTCCATACATGCTCAACTCCACAGCCGAGAGGGGTGACCAATCCTAATCCTGCGAGAAGGAAGTGAGAACGCTTTGCGGATAGATAGAAACTCACCAGTCACAACAACGCGCCTTTGAGGAAGCGCTGGGGGCGGATCGATGAACGTTGATGCTGCTCGCCTAAATTGCGCGCATCTCTTCCACATTTCACTCAAGAACCCTAAACCCTTGAAATTCAAATTAAACCCATGAATCCTAACTCACTTAGGTCAGGATTGCAAGAACCCTAAACCCTTGAATCCTAACTCAGGATTGCAAGAACCCTAAACCCCATATTTAAATTTCAGTAAGTTACTTCCGTTTTCTTCCAGCCAAGAACATCAACAGTCACGTCTAGAGGCATGGGTTTGTCCAGCAGCTGCTTCTCAATGATCTCTCTGCACATTTCAATGGGGATAATGCCCTCAGTTCGCAGTGCATGCTTATCCATTTCCTTGTTTACAAACACCATCGTAGGCAATCCACGCAGCTGCCATAAAATAGATAAATAAAACCTAAAAAAAAAGATAAATCAATGATATATTGCTTACTCCCATATCACGAGCGAATTCATATTCCTCGTCCGTGTCCACTTTCAGAAAGCTCACATAATCCTGGTATTCCACAGCTAGCTACAAAATGAGAACGTATAATGAATCAACAAATGCACAATTCACATTTCGGAATATATTATCCGATATATTCGGAAATTCTGTACCTGTTCTAGTATACGAGCAGTCATGATGCACGGACCACACCAAGTTGCATAGAAATCTATCACCATGGGAAGCTCCCGTTCTTTCTTGAAGAGAATTCGGTCTAATTTCTTGGCTGAAACCTTCTTCTGCAAGCACAAGAATGGCGAATCTCTTGGAATCCACACTTACCACTCGGTAATCGCCGTCAGCGTGATCTGGATAGAATTTTGATGCGCGCTGAATCCATTTGTTGCTCTTGCTGCCATTTGCGAGCGTTGCGTTCCGGAGGAACGATACACTGCTCAATGTCCCTACCGTCGCCATTTCATTGGAACAAAACCCTCAACCTCCAGAGTGTCTAACAATTCGGATTAATTAAGTAGTCGGGTGAAATTTAATTAAAAAATCATCCAGAGTATTTCGATCAATGAACTCGGATTAATGAGTAAATTTTAATTAGAAAATCGTACCCAGCCTGTTCTACAGAAATACAAAGACTTACAGGATCAAATCTCAAGAATTACCAGCTACTAACTATATTCTAGCGAATAAGCATGTGAAAATATTTGTAATTTTTAAGTGATGTATTGGCCGTGAAATACTACAGACTATATACTAAACGACGATGCACCCAGTGCTGGAGCCGGTGCTCCGTCTAGACACCCCCTCTTTATGACATGATAGTTTTGTGAATCTGGTGTAAAAATCATTTGAAAGAAAATGTATTTACTGAAATGACTAAGTTAAACACAAATCTTACGATTCCTTTGATGAAAGTAGCGCGCTCTCAAGTACAAGCCATACAAGCACATGAATGAATGACATATCATTCCAGGGCTTGCCAAGAACATGATGAAAAGGAACAGCTGCAAGAAGACATCCCACCATGTCCACTGAATGTCCACGAGCAGTTTAACCTGCCTCACAGTGAACTCTTCCCTAGACTTCCCCTGCAATAGGTCGGAAGGTGGCTGCAAACAATGTATACCGGAGCAAACGAGTCGCGACATTTGCTACATGTGCTCATGGCCGTTATACCCATTGGAAAGCATTTAGGGGAGTCGTCAAGTTTCACACTATCGTTGCTTCCCACCCCAAAACTAGGCATGGAGTTATTGTGTGCAGAACACGGGTCTTCGTAGTACTCGATAACACCTGTGCTGGAGGCAACTGACAGAGCATGGCGGTACTTGTGATACTGGCGGAGATTAACCGCCGAAGCTCCAGGTGAAATTTTCAGAGTACTAGATGGTACGTAAACCGGGTGCAGCACAGTAACCAGACCATCTTCCAGGTTTACATTGAAAATTTTACCTAAGCTGCTCTGTACGACATTGAGATTGTCAGGGCTTGAAAACCCCTCGTGCAAGAAGACAGCATTCAACCCCCAGGTTGTAGGATCACCAGGAGCTGGAGGACTTTCCGACTTGAGCTGTGGATCATCTGTAAAAACTGTGGCCCGTCCATCTGTTGTTACCTTCCATATGAAATTGTCTACGGGGTTTGTCACATATGCATTTCCGTTCACGTCCACAGCAATGCCATTTGCTTGTGGCGACTGGTTACTATGAGCAAGAACCTGGTCTAGGCGGGCAAACAGTACTCGGGATTTGGTGTCAAGATCATACCCTACCACAGCTTCAAATGACTCAAAAGTAGACATGTTAAGGAAAGAAGTGTTTATTTGAGCCTGCCGCAACTTAGCTTTAAAAGATGTGACCACTGCCAGCACCCGATTCCTTGGCAGATCTACTTTGACTCCAAGTATTCCGTAGTTACTGTTAGATATCTCAGGATCCTTCATAAAGATATCAAGTTTGCCCGAAGAAGAGAGTGTGAAGAGCGATGGTTCACCCAAAGATCCAATGATGAAGCGCTTGTGCTTAAGGTCCCAATCAATACCTGTTGGGAACATGTTAGTATGCTTAAGAGTGTGAGTTATTCGGATCCCCTCATGGTCGCTAAACCCAAACACAAGTGCGCAAATGAATGTGGCGACAACAAATCCCCAGCAAAGCTTGTCCTGCTGCGTCTCTCGCATGCTGTTAGTGTCTAAAAAAGTTGCTCTAAAACCTGGCGGTGCCTTTGCAGAACACTCCCACTTTTGAGAGGTTTGCACCCACCAACCAAAACCTAGGCTTTTTCGGCTTTTGTATCCATCTACTCTTTAAACTGTAATTCCCTTATGAACTCGGGTTCACCATTTAATTCAAACCCTAGGCATGCGGCTGGTAGAACGTTTCGACTGGCTAGGTATACCAACGTTTTTCGTAACGAACGAGTGTCCGCCAATTGGGTGTATAAAGCTCGTGTATCGGCGGATGAACGATTTTGGGCCCATTGACGTTTACGTTGCGGTTTTGATTGATTAACCTGACGTCAGGTTTTGTTTAGTGTTGTTTTGCAACAGGTAGCGGTTTTAGCATCATCAAGTATCAAACAAGTCACCGTTAAAACAATTCTCCCTCTCTCTCAGCCAGTGTTCGGGAAAGTCCGGGGAAAGTCTGTCGTGCCGGTTGAGCTTGCTGATTTTTCGTCTGTATTACAAACTGGGACGGCACCACTTCGAGGCAGAGCATGCTGCTGCCTTGGAGTCTGCCTTTGAGAGCATACTTGATCAATTACCTGTGAAGGTAGTAAATATTTAACGTTTACTATCTCTCAATCGAGATCAATGATTATTTCTCAAATTTCTTGTATATTAATACTTCTATACGTAAAAGGACCAAGGTGGCGGACTTTGGGGTCGTAAAGCTTTCCCCTGAGGTTTGGTGGAACATTCGGATATTTGGCTCCTGAATATGCAGTTACGGGTCGCGGGACACCGACGTTTCAGCTTTGAAATGGTCCTCAAGGAGCTCATGACTGGCAGACAGACCTTGGACGACAGTCATGGTGAAGAAAACATGCATTTAGTGACATGGTTTAGGCGGATGAGCGCGACTGCCAAGTCTCACAAGCGCTGGACACCATGGATAAAGCCCTAGAGCCATCAGTGATTGGGGACGAGACGTTCTACACGACTGCACTGCAAGAGAACCCTACCAGTGGCCTGACATGCACAGTAAGAAGACCTATGTATTATCAACACTTTTTTAATTCTGGTAATGAACTAATTGAAAGTGTGTATAGCTATAAGAGGTTTGGAAGACAGGGGATTTTACCAACTTTAAATCAATAATTTTATTATAGTCAACAAAATTTTA
>LDJE01101774.1:0-10518 GCA_001021135.1 Selaginella kraussiana
GCTCAGCTTATGGTTGCTGACTTCTAAGGTACACCATGAGTTTGGGTTGTCCAGAGCTTCTTTTTGGCGATTCTTCCTCCGGTAACACTTTTTGGGGAGATGAGTTTGAGTTTGTTCCAGAATCCAGAGCTTTTTTGGCTATTCTTTCGGTTATGAGATGAGATTGAGTTCTTTTTGACTATTCCTTCAGTTATTCTTTTTGGGAAGACCACTGTTACCCTTTTGGGAGGTCAGTGCTTCATGCACAATTTACTTGAGAAAATCGGAGACGTTTTAGTTAGTGTTATTCTTTTG
The DNA here is from genome assembly GCA_001021135.1 of Selaginella kraussiana. Taxonomy (NCBI): domain Eukaryota; kingdom Viridiplantae; phylum Streptophyta; class Lycopodiopsida; order Selaginellales; family Selaginellaceae; genus Selaginella; species Selaginella kraussiana. The sequence goes on from LDJE01101774.1 coordinate 295, forward strand.
GGAGACCTGTGCCTACACAATTTGCTTGAGAAATTCGGAAACATTCTTCTGGTGCCTCATACGCAGTTTCAAGCTTGAGAAACTCACAATTTCAAGCTTGAGAATTTCAGAAACGTTTTCGTGGGGGATTATTCTTTGGTGCTTCATAAATTCAAGCTTGGAAAATCGGGGACATAGTCGTCCATGTTATGCTTCGTACACAATTTCAATTCGAAGATGTATTCGTCGGGGATCCGTGCTTCATGATGATACCCCTTCTGATCTGTGCTATACGTATACTATTGGGAGTTCGTTTGAAAGTGTGCTTGAAATAATCAAGACTGCTATTGGTAAGTATACCTATACCACTATACCTTTTGCCCAATTTGCTTGGTCAATAAAGTTTGTACTTGACTTAATGAATAAATACAAGACTACGATAGAATTCATGGAAAGAAAATCACACAAATAATTCACCTTACAAACGCAAAGACCGTGGGTCACACACATGGCGTGCATTGGCCAAGTCCCAAATGATCGGGAGTTGGAATGTTTGACTCGATTTCTTGTTCCCTCCGTAGCAGTCCACAGATGGTTGCCGACGCCAAGACACGAAGCTGGGTCCTCAAGACGGATTTTCAAAACCAACCCATCGTCTAGTCTTGAAAAATGCAAGAACATCACGCAAACTGGTACAGCGTTGGGATCATTGTGACAAATGAAAGAGAAGAAAGAGATGAGGGGCTTGGTTCTTTGGACGCTCGAACAAGCACACGCGAAAGAGACTTCTATTTGACACATCCTCTTGGGATATTGATGTTTTCTTAAATCTTTTTATTCATTCCTTCACGTGAAGATGAACGTGAAGGAACCATAATAACTGTAAATCAAATGGAACATAAGCCTAACGCACAACCCACGTACACATTAAATATAATTTAAGCCCTAACTGGTTAGCGGTAGAATTCTTGTTTGCAAAAATGTACACGAAGATTGGACTACTCAACAACAAGTGGAACAGGTGAATAGTGTTACAACTCAGCGATATTAAATGTAATGTAAGCCCTAACCGCAACATCAAATATAATTTAAGCCCTAACTCCAACCCCGACTTAAAGAACGAATCAATGTACATGTGGTTGGCCACCTGTATAGGCACTTGCTTGGATGGTGAAAAAACTGGGATTCACGAGTTCATGCCAGACCGTGTAAAAAAGAAAGTCTAGGGGAACGGTGAAATGTGAAGGGGGGTAGAAGAGAGACTCCGCAGGATTGGGTATGCCAGATGCCGTAGTTGCATAGTCGAGGCGCGCCCAACTAAGGACGCGTTCTTCCTCAACTGTAGCCTTGTTTTGACGACATTTCCTATGTATCTTCCTCGAATATAAACGTCCCCTAGAGCATTCCCCGTTTCTTGGAAGAACAAGGCTGACCTTGCATTCCTCCACTCCTCCACGATCTCCCCTCTCATTGTAGCAAAATCCAAAGGTTTCAGCAGGACTCGGGAAGCAGGTCCTTGGCTGCTCGCTCTTCAACTTTCCCAATGGACTCCATGGATGCCATGCAGTTCTTCATCAATTCAGCAGAGTTGAAGAAGCACTACCACTGGAGGTGCAGCTGTGCACTTCATAACTTAACGGGGCATTGTGGTCATACCCCTTCAACCAAGGTCTCTACTGCTTCCAAGAAGAACAAAGACATGTCTATCAAGAGCGTTCGAAGTGTGGGTGATCTCCCTACTTTGGGGAAGGACGCAGGCTACAAAAGAAATGGCTCAATGGGAAGTCTTTTGAACCTCCTTGATACAAGCAGAACTCCCGAGGATGTGAGCAGAGACGCTGCAAAGCGTGGTCCGTTGTAGCTTCGGTTTCGAGTCCTCTTCGAACTCAGATCGGGCATAGTATTACTATAGAGTGGTGTGTATAGTTTTCCTTTGGTTACTCGATGAAGTTCAAGATCAGGATCCGAAGGGATGTTACAACGCCTTTGTGTGACAAGAAGCTGCTGGAGGAGCTCTATGTTGTATTTACAGTTTTTACAAATAGAAATGCCCCTCACTTCTAAGACAAAAACCGGCTTCCGGAAAGAATATCAACGAGTTCGTCGATGTTTTTGCCTCGTCGGTGATGTTTTTTTGCTTCTCCGTCATTTTGTCGGTGTATTGCAAATGAGAGAAATCTCCCCAATTTATGACTCGTCTTCGCATTGTTGAGCGGCTCAAAAACTCCCCGAGAACGTTGGTATGGTCTTGTAGTCCATTTCAAAACCTCCTCGAAAAATGAGTCCCCCAAAGGTGAGGAAATACGGAGAAAAAATGGTCTTCCATTGAGCTCAAAAACTCGTCAAAAAACGATGTCTCATATGTGAGAAACGCCTTCAGAAATAACGGCGATGTGAACTTCTCAACATCCAAACAAATGGCTCTTATTTTTCCAAGCACAAAAACTCTTTTGGGAAAAAAATCCATTTATTTTCACTTCATATGTTGCAAGACGCTGGTGGAGATCTCATCGAGGAACGAAACGAACCCCGTCCCAGCTCCATGTCCAGCTCCAATCGAGGTCCCATTCACGTCCTGCTCTTCAATCAAGTGTCTCTCGAAAGGCTCTACATCATCGTATCCCCCTCGTATCATCAACAGCTTTGGAGTAATACTCCGCTCCTGCTTCAACTTATTGATCGTTTCCCGAAGGGCACCTACGAAAATACGCCAAAAATGAGCACCCTAGTACAAACCACCCATCACAAACGTACTGTTCTGAGGTGGCGGAAACGGCAGCGCCGGGTCCGCAGTCGGTGCATAGTACACGACGAGAAGCGTGTAGGCATCCAGCAAGAAAATGGGACTTCCACTCGTAATGAGCGCCGCCCGGCTGAGAGAATGCCTCGGAAACGCCTGCTTGTCCGGAGTCGAGTACGAAGTAAGAAGCGGATATACAACACGGACCAGCGAGCTCGGTTCCAATGCGCTGCCGAAATCAGTATTAGTATACATCTAACACGACTATATGATTCTATATATAATTCAATTAAATTCAATAGAGTAAAATCAAATTACGGTACCTGAAAAGGAACTGCAGGTAGACTCTGTAGTCGGGATGGATTCCCTCTTCGTGAGGTCGAAGAAGCGGGTTGCGTAGTAGGGCAAATGCGAGCCGGGGAAGTACTTGGAGTTCCGGGCATTTGGAGAACGCTACGTCCAGTCTCACCGCGGTGGTGGGCTGTCCGAATTGCGCGAGTTTGAACAGATCGTTGTACTGCCCGGTCAGAATGACGAGCCAGTCTTGAAGTAGCATTCGTCCTTCGCGAACGCCATCTTCCACTGAAGCACGAATGATCTGAACATTGGCAGTTCCGTGAGTGGAGTTACGGCTTCAGGGGAAGATCACGGGGGTACCTTGTGTGTGAGAATGGAGAAGATCGCTTCGGAATCCGCAGACTCGTACACCTCTCTGTAGTTCCTGGCTTTGGAGATTCGCAAAGTTCGTAGTCTCAGCCAGCGCTTCATCACGTATTTTTTCCTGAAAATACGAGCGTATATCAGTAGCTTCAATAAAAATACGGCGATGAGCTTACTCTTGAGATGGATCTTGATCTCCATCTCCAACCGGCTGCAGCGTCGTGTACTGAAAGGCAATTTGCACGGCTGGAGTAGCTGCTTCGGTACTAGATGAAACCAAAAAAGTGAGCAAAAAGCAACCCTAAACCTAAACCTAATTAAGTGATGGAACTTACCTTGTGAATCCGCCTGAATTCGAGAACTCGAAATCGTACGCGTACGTCGTATGAGCATCGCAACATATGATGTGCTGAACGTTCTCGTATTGAGGGTCCAGGAAGAAGTGTCCATACTGAAGCCAATCAACAGGTTTAGGGTTTAGGGTTTGGAGTTGTCCCAGCAAAAAAGCTTACCGATCCAGCAATTCGGAATTCCTGCGAAGTCCTCAACCTCAAAACCCCACTATAAGCACAAGGCCGGCTGAGCATCCGATACCTTCACAAAAAACCCCATGAAAAACCGCTAAAAAGGCCAAGAAACCGAAATACTCACAAGTCTTGCGGCAGCGGTGAATCGTCAGTGCTGGAATAAAGAAAAAGCGAACCCCCACTTTCGATGCTCAAAAACTTGAGCGACGCCAAATCCACGTACTCGTTGGTAATGGCAAAAACGTCCACGCAAATCCCAACTTGAACCGCCGTTCCTGCCTAGCCACGGGGTTTTAACCCAACCTAGAAAACATCGAAAAAATGAGGTCCGTACCAGGTCACGGTAGAACGGGGTTTGCTCCGAGAGTAGGATTTTATCAGCGTCCTCGCCTTTACTGGCGTATTGTTCACCGTAGCGTCTCGTATCCAGCTGACCAGCACCATAGTCGGGAGCACCTGATATGAAGGCAAAGAGCCTTGCTGCAACAAAGTAACACTTCATCTCCTTTTCTCTTCAGAAGAAAGACTTTTTTGCACTGGCAGCAGAGAGACCACAGGCATGACCGTGATGCTTCAAGAAAGCTGAGGATGAAGGTTTAGGGTTTAGGGTTTAAGCCCTCAACCATGCTACCACTTACCGAAGGCGTAGGTGGTACCGTGACCAACGCCCAGGTACGTGATGAGGGCGTCTATGGCTCGACCGAAACCACGACCGCCGATGGTAACACCCGGTACGTCTTGGCCGGCCCCGGTTGCTTTTTCCCAAGCGCTCGTAGGACGCAGCGTTTCCAATGCTGCTGCGATGTTTTCTTTGTTCGTTTCAACCTGAAAAGACATACCAAGGACTGATATCAGCTTTTAATGCAAGCGAAAAACCCAAACCATGAACAATAAACCCTAATAGCAACACCTTAGTTGTAACTTCGGTAAGAAACCTGAACCCTAGAGCCATGACCTAAACCCTAAACCTAAACCCTATTCACTTGCCGGAGCTAGAAACGCTTTCAAGGTCATGACATCTTCAAGATCAACTGGCATCTTAGCGTCTGCATCTGCGGGGATGAGGACGTGCTTCACCACAGGTACCGGCCCCTGAACGTCGTATAGACCGATTTTGTGACAATACGTCACCAATCCGAAGAGGGATCCGGGACTAATGGCTGAAAAACCCACGTTTTTCTAACCAAAATCAGCAAAGCAGCTACAAGAGTACCTTCAAGAGCAGCAAGCAATGAGCTCTTAACAAGCTCTAGAAACTCCTCAGACGCTGCAAAACAAATAATTAATCATTAAAAATTGCCATGAATATACACACACATGATGCAAATATGATAAGTATATGCCAATTAACTATCTATTAAGCTAACTTAAATGTGCGTCCGTCTAACGTATGATGCACAAGAATATACTGCGCAAGTATATGAATTAACTATGATATACTATCTATTACACTATACTTTTATATGTACGTCCATCTACCACCTATCAACGTATGACAAGAATCCACCCGTATGAACCTACGTATAAACCTAATGAGGTACCTGAGAGATCAACTGCGGCGACGTACACGGGCCTGAGGTTGAGTTCCTCGGTATCGTCGTCTGCCACATGAACAATGGATCAGCGGATTCAGATGGAAAATCGATGTTTACCTTCGAATTCAAGGTCGACAAACGTGGACCTGAGCTCTTGGTGCGAATCCAGCAACTCGATGGCAGATCGAGGGAAGAGGTTGGTTTCACCGCAGAGAATGCAGGTCCATGACCATCGTTCCATGTCGCAAAGAGGATTGACGTAGCCCCAGCACTTGTCGCAGCGAGGAATGCTACGCCCTCCCTTCCCGACCACCGGTGGCGTCCCCCTCTCGTCCACGGCAGCGAATGGTGTTATCACTGTTCCCCATGGTAGACCGCACGCCTCCTGCTCCTCCGGTCCCTGCGGGCATCGCCCCAGCGCCATGCGTATCGCCATTGATCAAAATGCCCACGAAGAACCCTAATTAGTTTATTAACATTTCACTAATGGTATTCCATTTATCTATTATATATATGCCATTCGCCGTAGATAGACGTATAAACGTACATAAAATCATTCGCCAATAAACAATCTTCTAAGAGCTGAAATCATAAACCAGTTATTTCCTTTCAACAATTCGATCTGTGTAAATGTTGTTAAAATGACAAGCAAATAAATAAATTAGATAGATAGATAGATAGAAAATAAAATATATTTATTAGGCATAAATCACACCAGTGAACAACATTACAAATGGAACAAATTAATACGCGATCAGAATTCAGTGTTTCTCAATGAAACAGCCGTTTAAAGGTAATCTTGGAGGTTATACTCATGTATATATGTTCTGAGCTAAAGTTTTTTGAATTTTATTCTCTTTCCTTTCTTAAACACCATCATGAAATTGTCTGGCATGACCATAACCATCCGGTCAGCGTCCAGTTGTAAACTTGCAAACTGGAGTGTTTTTTTTGTTGATTATATGGAGCTTTTTTATGAGCAATTTAGGAACTCATGTCCATGCCCAAACAAAAACTGTTTGGTTTATTCTGAAAAGACAATTCCTCAAGGATATTTGCAACCTCCCCAAAGCAGAGGTTTATTGTAAATGCAGCCAACAAAATGCAGCGATTGCTTAAAGCTACTAGAACCACAGTTTGGAGTAGCAGATATATATCTATGGCTCTCCCCAAGCTTCTGGTTCTGGCTGTTGTTATCCTTGTCAACAGTACAGTGATTTATGTGAGTACTCACCTAGCGGAATTACAAAAATTTGACAATTTTGTGTTTCTTATTGTTTGGTAGTTCGCTAGGAGCTATGAATGTGGTCTCAACTATTGCAGCAACTTGCGTTTATATGGAATCTACCTCAGAGCTGATTGTAAAGCCAGGGTGCGTGGATCAACACCGACTGCATTTGACATCAACAATTGGATTGCTAATGACGATGGCAACCTCAAACATGAACACTGGGGTCACTATACTTTAACGTGCACTGATCCTAGTGTGAATCAGTATGGAACGCTTACTGCCCACTGCCTTCATCGGGATGGAACAACGAGAACAGAACCAACATATGACTTGAACCTGATCCTTGGTGTCAGCGAAGTTGGGACTTTGGTAGCATGTACTTAGTAATACACTTCTTATTTATGAGTCAGGAGAAGCTCACCTTCTAAAAGTGATATCGATGAAAGGAATATTTACTAAATTATGTAATGTAATTATATTCACGCGGCTTGAAGCCTTGAAGCCTTATATTGACTTGAAGCCTTGAAGCCTTGAAGCCTTGAAGTCAATGAATATTACAAGACCCATGGTCCATGGCGAAACTGATACAAAACAATAACACTAAAGTTTATCGTCAGACGAGTCCTTGAGATTCATAGGCCTCTGGTATATATATATAATAATCAGTAGTGATCATCAAAGATTAAACATCAAACACTTCATTATTGAGACAAGAAAGACTTTTAGTTTAAGTCCGCCCAAAGTAATTCTCCGTTTCGGTTTGAAATATGTTCATTGAGATTGAACATGCTCTGGCCTTCAATGCCATTCTTATCAAGGCATGTTACTTGAAGAGTTGTTCCATCGTTGATTATGCCAAAGTTCCAACAGTTATCGCTGAAATGTGAGCCAGGATGAACCAGTTTCCCATCGTAATTTCCAAGATAGTTATCTAGAAAGATGGAGGCAGGCTCCTTGGTAACAGGGTCGCAAAAAGCCTTGAGATACTGACCCTCAATGTAAGGAAGGTGACAAGTGGAAGAGAAACCTGAAGACTAAAGACATATTCAGCAGTTGACAAAATAAATCATATGCTACCTTAACATAATGCATAAGCTGAAGCACAATGATGAACATGATCGCAAGCCCTGTCATTGCATGCATTCTAAGAGCATAAGCTAGCTCAAGAGACGGATTTATAATGCAACAGACAACCAGTAATTCAAGGCGGACAAAGAACGCATCTCTCATTGCATTGGCATTGTCATTTCTTTCTTAGTGGTGCCAATTGGCAAGCTTAGTAGAAAATGGATCTACCAAAGGGAGGGATCAAATTCAAACTTATCTAGGAACTAATACAAAGCCGATGATAGGCTCAAGTCTTCACTAAGAACTAAGATGTTCAAGTATTCTGTCTTAGTTATGTTCATGATAACCATAGTACCTTGCATAATAGCGCCTGATAATGACGACCTCAATTTCGAAGGCGAAGGTCCACAAGAAGCCAGTTTGCCCATCATCTGGGAAACATTGGAGGCACTAACCAACCTTATTTCTTATGGTTTTGACGCTACAATTCCCTGGGAAGGAGGTAGGCAACTTGCAGAAAGGACTATAACTAACATTGCCGGAACTGCGGGTTACGACATGTTGTTGCGAATCTACCATCGAAGCACCCAGACTTGCGCAGCAGACGGAGGGAGCGACACAACCATGGGAAATATTCTTCGAGAGGAGCTTCATATAGCTTTGGATGCTCTAAGATCATACATACAAGCCAATTGCTACTCCAGCTTTGTGATAACGTATGGCAGTATCATCATAAGGTACTTCGGATACAACAGAAACAATGGTGGGCCAAATCCCCCGACGAGCATGAATGTCCTTCAGATAGCTCCAATTATCTCAAACTCTTCTCTTGGTCAGAAAAATGTGACTTTTATTGAGCCTCAATACATGGTTCTGTGCAATCTGGCTCTCGATTCCCACCTCTACAGTGGTACAGTTGGCTCGGTTGGGACTGTCCTGGACTCTGGTTACGAACTCAGGTCTTATTCTGGAGAGTATCGATTTACTATGGAGACAACTGGTACTCTTGTTTTCTACAAGAACCTGGAGGTACTCTGGTCATCCAGCACGGTCTCCTTCAAGCCTCTGAGAACCATCTTGTTTGTCAATGGGGGCTTGTATGTGTATGATCCCAGTACTGGAGCTGTCTACTGGGATTCCCACACTGGTTGCGTTGAATCCGGTTGCAGTAAGGACATGGTACTTTCTATCAACGACAGTGGACTGCTGATGCTTTACAATACAGTCACACAGAGGACAGAGTGGGCTCCATAGATATACTGACTACAGACATAAGATGGATCGATATTTAATAAATAATATCAATTAAATAAAAAGATGATTGTTCATGCATGAACGATGATTGTTCATTGCATGCAATCGATATAAAAGATCTAGAGTTCATCTCATCAGTTGTCTCCATAGTAATTCAGTCAGCAGCAAGACTGAAAGCACATGTCTTGCGCAGTCTGGAGACAACTGGTAATCTCCCACACTACTGCTTAAGACTTAAGCAGTAATGCACGGTAAAACAAAACTCAATATATCAACTTGTGCAAAATTAAAATTCATTAGAAACCTGTGCTCTGTTACGTAATTCCTAGATTATGTAGCGTTGGTGGTCCCAACACAAGAGGTAGCTAAAAAAAACACAAGAGGTAGCTTCAAGCTAAAAAAAAGATAACATAATTGATTTGATACCGAGAACCATGTTATGGTAATTAATTAATGGCATGTAATTGTGTGTAACCAATAAAAACGATTGTAACGGTAATAGTAAAGGTGACCTTCCACCAGAAGACGACAACTCCCTTTAATTAAAATAGCTGCAGTATTGAAAAAACATTAGTCTTTCACGTTCGACAAGAATGTGGGCTGATATTTTCAGAAAGCATTGGGAATCACAGCAAATCCAGAGTATAAGTTTGAACGACACTCACATTATCATAATGTTTTGCGCAAGTGACTGACCTCGTGTTGGAATGTATCGAGACCATAATGGATTTCAACCATACATGGACGTTCTTGCTCTACTACTGTATAATGTATACAAGTGGTTCTCTCAATAATATACTTCCATCTTCTTCATCTCTATCAGCTTGTAGTTCAGACAATATAAAGATCTCATAAATCTTGAGTACAAGTATCAGCCAGTACCTGCAGTTTAGAGGAAGTTGCAATTTCAGCTCAAGTTACAAAGGTCCAGTATAGAAAACTTTTTGAACTCTACGCCTAATCACCTCTACCCCACCCCCTATCGAGCACAAGAACAAGCAGGAAATGTGTAGCTAAACTTAAAGCAAGGAGATTCAACCAGGATTCAACAGTGGAAACTTCTTAAACTGAAGAAAAAAAACCTAAAAAAAAAAACTTAAAAGGTAAACATTTTGATATACAAAGGCGCTATGGTGCAAGGTAAAACTTAGAAATTCCCAAGACTGATGCTGGATGACCAGAGTACCTCCAGGTTCTTGTAGAAAACAAGAGTACCAGTTGTCTCCATAG
>LDJE01101777.1:0-11546 GCA_001021135.1 Selaginella kraussiana
GATGGAGGACGAAGCCTTCGAGGGCGCCGTCGACCCTGACGAGCCGCCGCCGCCACTGGAGCTGGACGAGAGCGCGGGCTTGGACGAGCAGCAGCAACTGGAGCTCCACCATGCAAATGGTATTCCCGTCGATCCTATCAATCTCAGCGAGGAGGTAACTGACTTTCGGGAGCTAGGCTTTGAGAGCAGGCATCATCTACCGCCGCCGCCGCCCAAGTCGTGCAGCCGCATTGTCCCTGTTACGGCCTCGCTTGGTTACGAGGGCGCGTACAACGGTGGAGGAGATGAGTTTCGGAAGCGGAAAAGAAGCAGCCTCTTGCCGCTGGAGGTCGGGACGAAGCTGCTTTGCCGCTGGCGGGACGACAAGTACCACCCAGTTAGGATCATCGAGCGACGTAAGGGACCTACCAATGAGGACTATACATACTATGTACACTATACCGAGTGTAAGTGACGCTACCATATTGTAACTGTCGGGGCTTACCACTGCGACTTACCAATTGCAGTTAATCGTCGTCTGGATGAGTGGGTGAAGCCCTCACAACTGGACCTCGAATCCATCGATGCGGACGCTGAAGAGAAGGTCGAGGATAAGGTGTATATCTATACTCTGCTCTATACGTTCTGAGTATTTTGTTATTTCTGATGATAGGCTGGAGGATTGAAGATGACCAGGCATCAAAAGCGGAAGATCGATGAGACTCACGTTGAAGAGGTACGTATTTCCGTTCGTTCAAGGGGATTGACAGCGTGGGTTTAGGGTCATGAGGACTTCGATGCTGCCAGCCTTCGGGAGCATGAAGAGATCACCAAGGTGAAGAACATTGGGAAGATAGAGCTTGGGAAATACGAGATCGATACGTGGTACTTCTCGCCGTTTCCTCCGGAGTACAATGACTGCAGCAAGCTCTTCTTCTGCGAGTTCTGCCTTTCGTTTTTGAAACGCAAGGAGCAGCTCCAAAGACACATGGTATGTATACGTCTTGCATTTCGTATGTTGTAGTATCGCTGTCCTGGCCGCAGAGGAAGTGCGACCTGAAGCATCCCCCGGGAGATGAGATCTACCGAAATGGTTCCTTGTCAATGTTTGAGGTAAGTGCGACGCTGTTTGTGCCACTTTTTCTCATGATTTTTCTTAGGTCGACGGGAAGAAGAACAAGATATACTCGCAGAACCTGTGCTACTTGGCGAAGCTGTTCCTGGATCACAAGACATTGTACTACGATGTGGACCTCTTCCTTTTCTACATTCTTTGCGAGTGCGACGATCGCGGCTGCCATATGGTCGGCTATTTCTCAAAGGTGGGTTCGAATTATCCCTTCGAAGAAACAAAATACGTATTTCTTATGCGCAACAGGAAAAGCACTCGGAAGAGGGCTACAACTTGGCTTGTATACTTACGCTTCCACCTTACCAACGAAAGGGTTACGGAAAGTTCTTGATCGCATTCTGTAAGTCGCGTTCATACGATAACCCTCCTCCTCCTGACTAACGGGGCTTTTTCAGCATACGAGCTTTCAAAGAAGGAACTCAAAGTGGGAACGCCGGAACGGCCGCTTTCGGACCTCGGACTGCTTAGCTATCGGGGTTACTGGACTCGGGTTCTCCTCGACATACTCAAGAAGCATCGGGGCAACGTCTCTATAAAGGTGAGCATCTCGGACTCGGCCGTGTTGCTGACCGCGATGGTTTTGCAGGAGCTGAGCGATATGACGGCCATCAAGACGGACGATGTTATAACAACGCTACAACAGTTAGATCTTATACAGTACCGCAAAGGGCAACATGTCATCTGCGCGGACCCTAAGCTGCTGGATCGGCACCTCAAGGCGGCGGGACGGTCGGGGCTTGAGGTAGAACCATCCAAGCTCATTTGGACGCCGTACAAGGAACAGGGTGGGTAGTAATGTAGTGAGTTGTACTCTTCTGTGTGAATCTCGGTGGTGGTACTACTGCTGGGTTGTGTTACTGTTACTACCTTCGATTTAACCAAGTTAGGCAAAACTGCAAATATTTGGTAAAAAACGCATCTGATTGAGGATGTTGTTTACAGAGGATGGAAGCGTCATGACTTCCTCCAAGAGAGCACATAAGTAGTAGAACTCATCCAGAGCGTGTGAGATCCAAGTAGCTTCCTTCTGAAAGTTCTTCGAGGTTGGTAGTACTGTATGAGCTTCTAGTAGGGGAAGTCAAACGACGCACAAAGAAGGTGCTTTGCGACTTTCCCTTCATTTTTCAAGGAGTTTTGAGTGCTTAAAATCGTGGAGTCGTAGGGTTTCCTCAGTTATGGGCAAGCAGGGGGGATTATATGAGCGGGATTTGAGGCAGGAGCCAAGTTGGAGGATCGAGCATGCCAAGCTCTTGGCTGAGCAGCAGCAGCAGTTGCTTCAGCAGCAAGTGAATAGTGGGGCTGTGCCTCCATGGGCAACATTCGGGAGCAGCCGCTCGTATCGTTCCATGGGGCTGGAGCCCATTCAAGAGGTTGAGGACGATGAGGTCGAGCGGCAACGTCGACTCGTTCAGCAGCGGGAACTTGATAGGAAGAAGAATTGGCTATGGACATTCTTACACGCAAGGTGGATCGCTTTCAAGGCGCTGCTCTTTGTTCAACAATGCCAGCCGTGTGTGTAAAATGTTATGTAGTGGGAATCTTATCCCGCATCTTCTTAGTATTCCAGTGTGGAAGTAAAATTTGACCTTCTGCATTGTACAATGTATGTGATGTTAATGCAAAATCATTATACTTTATACTGCTTTCACGTCATCTAACATTTTGTCTAAGACCTAATGTAAAGGTTATAGCATCAACATGTACGTTTAAACCTTGTAAAATCTATCTATCTTATTTTGAATAGTATATTGTAATTAATTTTACACATTGGAGAGTTGCAGAAGTTGGAGTCAAATGAAAAAAAAAAAAAAGTTGGAGTCAAATGCAATGTAAACTCTTTCATTTAGCTTTAAATAGGATTAACACATTAACCTTCCATCGAAAGTTTATACCTTTGCTTACTTGTACGGAATTTGCTTGCTTGTATTCTTATAAGCCTTACGAATTTCCATTTTATTCCTGTATGAATTAACTAAATAACTGTTATCTTATAAAGCGGAAGCTGCCCTGCATTCTACATAATTTCGAGAAGACCGAGGCTTGTACATCAGATGATACCCGTTGAAACATGTTAAAAACTTGGAAAGATTTTCATGATACAAGAAAGGGATCCTTACATTTGAATCAATCCTGATGATTCCCAGAGTACAGGATTAACAAGGCCTGACTCGTGGGGAGCTTATATCATTGAAGAGAATTTTCATCCTCAGAGCTTGGAAGCAGGCCTTCTTCGCGTGAGTTCTCTTCGCAATATCTTGCCAGCTGCGGACTTTGGAATGACGTCCACGAAGAAAACCTGGCGGAGCTTCTTATAAGGGGCCACCTGGGTGAAATATACACAGGCATATTTGATTACTTGTCGTCAATGACGAAACGTACCTGCTCGGCAACAAACTTGAGGACATCAGGCTCTTGCAAGGAACAACCAGGTTTCCTTACGACATAAGCAATAGGCACTTGGCCGGCTTCATCGTCGGGCAACCTACAAACAGTTTTCCGTTGTATAAAAAAAAACGGAATTTGCATACTCACGGGACCACTGCGGCATCCATAATCAGGGGGTGCGACAATAGCAGTGCTTCTAATTCCGCTGGTGCAACCTGGACACAAGAATTATAGTTTTACGTTTGTTAAATCGCATAAATCACCTGAAAACCTTTGTACTTGATGAGCTCCTTGATTCGATCTACCACAAAGACGCAGCCTTCATTGTTGAAGTAGACGAGATCACCAGTGTGCAACCAACCATCCTTGTCAATGGTTGCAGCAGTTGCACTTGGATTCCCAAAGTAGCCTGCAAAGATCTAAATACTTATGTCAAAGTGAAAATATACAACCTTTCATAATGTGGGGGCCCTTCATCCATAGCTCGCCTTGTTGATTGGGCGGAAGGCATTTTCCAGTATCGAAGTCGACCACTTTGGCCTCCACTCCAGCAGCCAAGCTCCCTGCTGATCCCATGTTGATTTCATCTTCGTTCTTTGCCGTCACGAGACCTACTCCGGACGATTCCGTGAGTCCATAGCCCTGCAAGATCCAAAGCCCGCAGTTTTAGGGTTCTTGGTTTTTTTAGGGGTAATGTACCTGGCGAACATCGACTCCAGGAAGTCGGCGCATAATAGCGAGCATGGTGTCCTTGCCGAGCGGCGCAGCTCCACTAATGATGTTGCGCACAGTTGAAAGGCTATGGCGGGCAACATCGGGATGCTTTGCGAGTCCAATGGCGACAGGGGGGACTGTGGGGAGCATTGTGACGCCGAACTCGTCAATGGCGCGTAGCATCTGAATAAAGTCGAACTTTGCCATGATCACAACAGTGTCGCCTCGCTGCAGTGATGCCAATGTGGCTGCCGCCAGGCCAAAGATGTGGAACATGGGGAGCATGCATAGGAGCACATCCTCTCCCCGAATTCGGCCCTCGAGCTCGGCCTCCACGTCCAGTATCCGTGCGACGGCGATGAAGTTGCGGTGGGAAAGCATCACCCCCTTGCTCACGCCCGTTGTTCCAGACGAGTAAAGCAAAGCCGCTGTGTCCCCTTGCTTCACAGGCGCCGCCACCGCTAAGAGATCATTGCGAGGACCGCCGCGATCGTGCAAAGTTGAATAGGGGATGAGCTGCCGATCGTATGCAGACTTGCTCCTATGCTCATCCATGAGTACGATGGGCAGCTTCAGCTCCTCCACCTTGGGTAGGAGGTCGTCGACGGTGAAGACGATCACAGGGTGCGAGTCCTTGGCCTGCTTGTGGATCTCTTGGGCGGTGTTGAGCGGGTTCACTGTCGTCACGATGCCTCCGGCTGCGATCACCCCCAGGAACACCTCCATGAAGTTGATCGAATTGGGGCAGAGCACCAGCACAACGGAGCCTGGAGCGATGGGGAGCACGCCGCCAGGCAGCAGCGCTGCTGCCACTGCAGCAGCCCGCTCCTTGAGCTGCCCATACGTGAGGGAGATCTTCGAGTCGGAATCGATTAGTGCTACTTTGTGATCCACGCCGGCCGTGTCTTGCTGCAAGAACTGGATGATTCCCATTTGCTCATCACTCGGGAGCTCCAGGCGCGGCCTACAGCTGCGATAGACACCATCTGCTTCGCTAAAGACGCACCTTGTCATCGCCATCTTCGTAATTCGGATGGGTAGACTCGCTCTCAAATTTAGACTGAGCTGTTATATATTTTGGATAGTAAGTATGCTCAACTTCTCGTTTTATATCCATTTCTTATCCGCTATAACCTAAAAAGGGAACATTATCGTTATCGTAGTTTTTTTCGAAATATCACCGGTGGATTACTGAAATGTCATTTTGAGCATATTCTATTAAAGTGTTCGATTGAAATTTAATTAAACAACTTCCATGTCGTTCCAATGTCGCCAATAGGAGTACAGGAGTAAAAAGACATAAGGGCCAATCCAAAAAGTCAGGACCATCGCGAGCCACAAAGGGCCCAAAGGTACGAACAATGAGAGAAATGTTAGGATAAACCCGCAGACAATGAACAACTCAGCTGCAATTGGCCACTAAATCACCAACAAAAACAAAACAACAAATGAAGCTTACAGGCCGTGCGGTGGACCCTCTTCCAGCAACGCTCATATCGAATTGTTTGTGGCATTAATACCCCAATGCTCGAGTTCCAGTCTATTGCCTGAAAAAGGACGCTCATTTATGGAAATAGTTAAGCAAACTCACATCGACGTGAAGGCCGAACCAAATGAGCAACCAGATGCCAATGCCAACGCCGAAAATTTTATGGTTGAACTCCGTTTCCGTAGAAGTCAGCAGCACGAAGTTGTGAACATAGAATAAGAACATTGCGGGACTGAATAGCAAGTATGTTGCAGCTCGCTTGGCGCTGGGCCTGCGTGATTAAATTCAAATTGGTGACATCAAAACCGAGAGGTTTAACCTACCGCTGTTGCTGAAAACGTACATCTCTGGATGCAACTTGGTACCAAACATACGGCACAAGGAACTGAAGGATGGGGAGAGTCCAGAGACCAAGATGTTTGGGAGCCCATTGAACGGCATGACCTACAATACTCAAAGGGTGAGAGACACTCGGGTGAGGTAGTTCATTTATACCATGCAAGTTCCACCATATCGGAACCCAATAGGGTGTTGTATGCCAGACGTGAATGCTGTAAAGTGCACTTGTGATGGCGGTAACGGCCGGGACGATCAAAGCCACTGCCATCTAGGTCTATTAGGTTTCCAACTTTCGAAAATAAGCACATTCGGCATTTAAATTTAAATGCATCCGCCTCCAAACTTTTCCTCATAAGACGCATTTCCATGTAAATTTTCCCCATCAAACGCATTCCCACCGCCACCACGACACGTGTCAGATAAACACAAGCGAGGAACATCTAGAACAATCTGTCCGAGGCTCTTAATGAGCCCTAGTCGGCTGCTGGAAATTTGTAATTCGTCGCCCAAGTAAGGTATGCATGCATCCCGATCTTCTCTCTAGGCTAGCTGCATTGCTGCAAGGATCGCGATTAGCGTTAGAACTCAGATCTGATTTTGCTAAAGCAATCTGGTGATTTTGCGCAGAAAACTAGGATGGCTGCGCGCGATTTCGTAGTCGAAGCGGTTGAGAAGGAGAAGCACCATGTTCAGGAGGGCCATGGTGCCACGTACAATCACAACAAGAAGGTGAAGGAGGGTGCGGAGCGCAAAGACAGGCGCAGTGTCTCTGGTACAAGTCCCTTCCCGAAGAAGGCTGGGAAGGGCGGGCGCTTCACCTGGGAGGGTCCTGATGATGGTTATGACAAGTATGAAGAGGACGCCGCTCTGGACGAGAAGGACCCCAACTATGTAGATCCGGCGGCAGAGGAACAGGATCGCAATGTTGCCGCAGGCGTGGTGGAGGTGCCTAAGCTCGCTCCGGAAGGTATTGCCGTCGTCCAGGCTCCCATTGTCGAAGAGGCGGCTGCTGCTCCCAAGGAGAAGTGAGCTTGAATCCACCCAAAACGTGGTGTAAAGAAATATACTTGTTTTCACTTTTGCATCGGTCCATGATTAATTAATATAGGAATGAGTTTTGCGGGCACGCATTGTATAAAACATGTAAAACATATGGTTTTGTAAAAACCAATTTAAAACTGCTCATGTCGACTTTGCCTAGACAGTTAAAGCTCTCAGGAAGACGTGAGGTGGTTTATCGACGCCAGGATAGAAATTCGAATTTTCACTATATTGGCGACCGCTGTTAAAGAACTAACGCTTTCAGACCATGGCGATATCATGGCACACCAAGGGAGATGAACTTGGTTAATTGAGGATTTCTACAACATGCCTAGGGATCAAACAAACAGAAAACGCCATTCTTGATTCTATAAAAGCTTTTATCTATATGCCGCTCTGAGGAGTTTGTTAGTTTTTTGAAAACTTGGAGTATTCGAAATATATTTTTAAAGCTTTGAAAAGATTACAAGCAAAGAAGCCTGGCTCTAAAGTTCGGACATCTGACACCCGCTCTGAAGTTGGTGAAATATATCCGCAAGCTCTCAATATGATATGCCGGAGGCGTTTCTTTGTGACCACCACATTAGGGCGCGAGGGGCGGCGGGCGCATGAATGCAGCATCACAGCTCCGCATTTCTGAGGTGAGCCACATCCAGGGTTGAGAAATTCGGCCGTGGGAAGCAGATCAGTAGATCGATCGATTGAACGGCAGGGAATGAGATGGTGGTAATTTGATTTGGGCGTAAGCTATTACCATGTCCGGTAGTAAAAGGCCGCCATCGTCCTCGTCCTCTTCATCCTCGGCCTCGTCGCTGATGCCCCTGAAGAACCTGTTGCGAGACATCCAAGATATGAAGGGCGGCAGCATCTCCAAGCGACGGAGCTTCGAACTGCGGCTACCATACTACCACCGTCGTTCCCGCTCTCATAGCGTCGTCTTGGACGAGAGCCAGTTCCCAGAAGTGGAGGAGCAGCACCCAGTGGAGGCCGAGGAGCAGAGCAGATGGGCGACCATGCCGCCGGAGCTCCTAAGCGACGTTATCCAGCGGCTGGAGGCGAGCGAGAAGACATGGCCGTCTCGCAAGAACGTCGTCTCGTGCGCAGCGGTGTGCAGCCTGTGGAGGGATATCGCCATGGAACTCGTCAAGACGCCCGAGGAATCGGGCAAGCTCACCTTCCCCATCTCGCTCAAGCAGGTATGCAAAGAAGACGTTTATCTACCTACTTACGCGCTCGGTCTTGCAGCCGGGCCCTCGAGATGCGACTATGCAGTGCTTCATCAAACGAGACCGGGCCACTTCTACGTATTATCTCTGCCTCGGACTTTCCCAAAGTAAGTTTTCGTTAACCCTGGCGTCCATCGTCGTGGTTGATGGTTGGTTGTTGTTGTGCCTACTCCCATCTCAGACTTGGCGGAAAACGGAAAGTTCCTTCTCGCAGCTCGAAAGGTGCGGCGTGCAACGACTACGGATTACGTTATCTCGCTTGACCGCGACGATTTCTCGCGTGGTAGCACGTCTTACGTTGGTAAATTGAGGTTGGTGCTCTCGTTGTTCTTTGCATGTTTTTTCATGATACGAAGCGACTGCCAGGTCCAACTTCTTGGGTACCAAGTTCAGCGTCTACGATAGTCAGGCACCGCACTCCGGAGCCGTGCCTTGTCGAACCCGAAGGCGGTTTAAGCCGAAGCAGATCGCCCCCCGCGTCCCGTCGGGGAGCTTTAACGTTGCACACATCGCTTACGAGCTCAACGTTCTGGGCACCAGGGGTCCGAGGCGCATGCACGTCACCCTGCACTCCATACCGGCGTCGGCCATGGAACCAGGAGGTACGGCGCCGACTCCGACCGACTTCTTCTCGGGGGTCCTCGAGTCGGCGGCGGCGAGATCATCCGTGTCGGACTTGAGCAGCTCCGACTTCAAGTCCATCACCAGCGCCATCTGCAAAGGCCCACCATTGTCGCTGAGGAACAAAGCCCCGCGGTGGCACGAGCAACTCCAGTGCTGGTGCCTCAACTTCCGCGGCCGCGTGACGGTGGCCTCCGTCAAGAACTTTCAGCTGGTGGCGGCCCTTGAACCCGGTCAGCAGATCGCTCCTGCCGACCATGACAAAGTGTTACTACAGTTCGGCAAGATCGGCAAGGACATGTTCACCATGGACTACCGCTACCCGCTCTCGGCTTTCCAGGCCTTTGCCATTTGCTTGAGCAGCTTCGACACCAAACTCGCGTGCGAATGACGCGTTCCAAGTCAAGTTCTTGCACTCCGCTAAGAAGATGACCCATCTCCATCTCCAGAAGCTACCGTCGATGGTCCTACCATCGGTCTGTGCACTTTCCTTGGTCTCTCAACCTTTGCCTAAATCTAAGCATACACACTGGGTCGAGAGTTAATTCATCCTTGCAACTTTGTGACTCACCGCATTGTCCAAGATTCGTGACCTTGTACTCGAAAAGTTCGAGAACGCATCCATCTTTCACCGTTTACTTGGAGTAGAGATGGTCGGGCACGGCGAAGTTCGTGCTGTATACAAAGACGGCTGACGTACATTGTTTGTCTCCTTCATCACTTGCGCGTGTCAAATGTGCAAAAGTATGCAAATATGTCGTACAACGAAAGCACGTGTTGAATATGGTCTTTTATTTTGCTTAGAAAATTTTCTGGGTTGACGACGATGTTATAAAAACAAAAGGTGTATTCCAGCCGGGACTCCCCTTTTCACAGGTCACATTCAGTGGGCGAAGGCGCTGAGCAGCCTCCTCGGTTCTTCCCGGCCCCCTCCGACCCGCTTCGAGGTTGAAAAATCGGCGATTGCGTGCCCTGCTCAAACAGTTCGTCCATTCGCTCTTTCGCATTCGGTATGGCTGCCGAGGAATCAGAGCTCGTGAGGACGCTCAAGCAGGTGATTGAGCTGCAGGGCGGATGCAGCAACAACAAGTCGCTGACACTCTTCGGCAAGAAGATCAGCCCTGTCGATGATGGAGGAGCCAGGAAAGACGACTGTGTCATGCAATCCATTCAGAAGCTCGCTGCTGCAAGATCGTCATCTGTGCATCTCAAGGGTTTGTACAAGCAGCACCTCAGCAAGCGAAGGGGTAAGTCGTGTCTCTTTACAATCCTGGTATCGTTCTAATATATTGCGTTTTGCATTCACAGCTCGTAGCAGCAGCCCCTTGAAGGATTCAAACGACATGTTGACTCTACCTTTGCTCAACACCATGCAAGATCATGTAAGTGTTTTCTACCACGCTCGAGAATGGACATGACGTGCCTTGTTTATTCGCAGGAGGATCGCCTGAACAAACGCCAGAAAGTAAGCAATGACACTTCAATTCGCCCCATGGTCCCAGTGGCAAGGTAAGTACTGGTTTGACTGATGCAACTTGTTCTTAACAGTGCATTGCAGATCCTTGAATGCTCCTCAGTTTACGCTTTTCTACAAAGGCAGGATTTATGTTTACGACGATGTGCCTCTAGATCAGGTGAATGTATATATCCATAGCTCCATGCTTTCTCTAAACGAAGCTTGTCCTTGCAACAGGCACGGGCTATGATGGTTCTTGCAGGAAATGCTAGCTCCAAATCGTCACACTTCGTGGCAAACTCGGGCACGGAACCCATCGCTAATGGTAAGCTGATTTGATTGTTAGAAGAGCCGTGTTTCTGATTGTTTTGGTGCCGTTTCTTAAATCAGTCATGGATCTTCCACAAGCAAGGAAGGCGTCTCTACAGAGATTTCTGGAAAAACGCAAGGATAGGTAAGCACTTTTCCCTATTGCATTGTAATGTCTTATTCACCACGCAGCTTGCATGTTTAGGCTCTCCAAGCACCATCATCTCGTGGTCAAGAAGGAGGCCGAGGAGGAGGAGTTATCCCGGAGCTCGTCTCCCTGCAACCAAGTTTCCCCGACGAAGTCCTGAAGCAAAAGTTGACACATTTTTTCTTCACACTTATTTTGACTTTAAAGACACACACTGTGAATACTTACAATTCTTAATTGGAATAAAGTGTGTTGCGTTTGGCTTGCAAATGCGGCAAATGTGCCGTGCGGGCAGGCCGAGCGTAGCAGCCTCATTTTGGTCGACTGCTTTCGCTTTAGCTAGTCTAGTTTTTTCATTGTTTGGGAGGGAATGAAACGTGGGAGGTTTGCGTGTAACTCATCACTATTTTAGAACACGTTTTTCAATCCAACGGGGGTCTCAGAGCACTCCAGCTTGTGACCTAAGCAAAAACAATGAATGGGGACAGGCACCAGTACCACCATGTGAATAATGCTGTTGAAAACATAACAACTATGTACTATATGTGAACCCTAACGTCTCGCTATGGCGATGTTTCAATTCAATGGATGATCAACACCATGGCAGCTCTACTGCACATATCGAGAAATCTGCTACAGCAAGACGTATGTAATTGAATCAAACAGATCACGCTACCCACTATGTTCCTCAATGTACCCCGCCTCCA
>LDJE01101800.1:0-13165 GCA_001021135.1 Selaginella kraussiana
GTGAAAAGAATTCCATTCCATTTCAAATGGATCTACAGTGGTTTGATAAAGACTTCTATGTATGAAGTAGCTTTGTATTTAAATTGGGAAGATGCTCACAATGGTGTTCACGAAGATTCAAACAAGGGGGCATGGACGGGAGCGTTTCAGAGTGAGATATAGGTGCAAAAGTGGTCTGAGCCTCACCAAGGTGTTGGAACGACGGTATTGATGGTGACACCACAGTAAGGCATGGTATGTACTCTATTTCCTGTTTAATATTACGAGGGTTTTCGTTTCACAAGGCCACCAAAACTTGAGAGATCTCTCAATGAAAAGTATACCAAGCCAGATTATGTTCTCTGGAAGTGGGGTTGGTTAGAATCCAGAACGCCTACTTCCTCTTGACAGGGCGTCCGATCTCATAAAATGCCGGAATGTAAGCACCACCAAATCACGTGTGGCAGCATCCTTGAACCTGATCTCCCATGTCTTCCCGCTTGTGCTCACAATCAAACATGCAAAAGTATCCTCTGCACCCAACTTGATGCAAGCAATCCTATAAAATGAATCCTTCACTTGCTTTTGTTGCAGCATTTTCCTCCATTTCAGCACATAACCAGAGCAATTTAAATCCAGGTAGCACTTACCACCATCCATTTTACCATTGAACGTTGCATGTCCACGGTTACGTGCCATTTTTATCATGCTCTTGACAGAGTCCTTACATGTCACCCAGCGATCATATACATTGGTGATCTCGTGCCTTGTTCCAACTGGTTCCATGGTCTCGTCTATGTCAATGTAAGTGCAAGAAATGGCCTTATCGAAGTCGTCCGCAGTTAGTGTGTACTCCAACTCGCATGCATTTGTCACTAGGAAAGGTGGTAACCTCTCTACCCCGCCATTCTTATCGTGTCTCACCCATTGGTAAAGTCTACTCCTGCCTTCCTGTATCGTGTTCTCAATGAGCTTGAGCTTTTCGCCTATGATCATCCTGCCTCTTATTTGGAGCTCGGCCGTGTCAACCTCTTGTTCGTGTGGTTGCATCATTTGCCTGTAGTCAAGGTCCTCCGCTTCTGCGTCCAGCTCGAGTTTAAGCGATTGTACCATCTCACTTATTTCGCGGAAATCTGGCGGCTCGCTGCTTGAACACATGTCTATCAACATCTTCATTGGTGAAGGCAGCTCATCGTTGCATGCTGCGAAGAGCTCAGAGCATGTAATCCCGAACATCTGGGAGTCCAACTTCTTCAAGACGTGAACTTCATGTGTACCGTGCACTCGATATGGCATTTCAAGCTTGACGATGATATTTCCAGTGAAACCATACGAAGGGACCTCTTCAAAGTCTATGGAGATGTTTTCGGCTCTGATATCACCGTGCCCGACGTTGTTGCTGTGTAACCACTTGACCGCTCTTGCAAGCTGGTAGAGTATTTCAATCGCCAGTACCGGTGGGAATAACGCCGTGCTGACGGAGTTCCGGAGCCTTGTGTTGGCATAATCCGTGACCAACATCAGCTGTTCCATGTGTTTAGAAAAGCCCATTATTTGCAAGATGTTCGGCCCTTCAGTAGTCCGAGCAGCTTGGACCTCGGCTTCCTTAAGAAGTTGCCGGCCTTCGGTGGCTGTGCTACCAATGGTCTTCAGAGTCACCCGATTTCCTAACCAACGTGCAGTAAACACCGGTCCAAACGAGCTGAACCCCGCAAACTCACGTAGCGTAATCTCGTTCGGATCAATGTATGGAACACTTGTCCCTTCGTTGTACTTCTTATGAAGGTACTGGATCACCTTTTCCTCCTGGTTCAGCTGAGTTCTTTCAGGCAAGGCTGTGGTAATGTTCTGAAGCAACCGCTTCTTGTCTTCCTCGGCAAACTGTTTCAACCGATGTACACCCGAGTGAGTTCTGGCACCTTCTTCATTGAGCTCGTCGATGCACCAGTTGATACTTTCAAGGACCTCGTTGAAGTAGCTCGGGTGACACTGCTTGAGAGCCAAGGTCCCTTTGCAGCAGGATTCAACCAGGAAAAATGCTCTTTTCAGGACACTCACAAGCGTCTTGATGACTCTGTTCAAGCCACCGAGGTCGACTTTACTCCACAGCCGGATCCACTCTAGGAGGTATGCACATCTGGACTGAAGGAACTTGCACTGGTGAAAGTTAACCGTCGGTGTTAGCATCACGATCCTCTTGATCATGTCGGAAGCTGCTGCACCGAGCTCGTCAAAACAGTTCTCCAAATTCTGAAGGTACAGATAGTGACCACTCAAAAGCTTATCTCGCAATGATATCAGGGACTTGGAAATCGAGGTGAAGGACGGCCTGTCCTTTGGGTTAGAGTTCCAGCACCGGTTGATCAACAAGGCTAGCTCTTTCGGCCAGTGGAGTGGGAGCTCGGGCCGGCCTCCGGCTTCAACAAGCTCAAGTACCTTTCGGCCTCCGTGTTTCTGCTTACTGTTGGTGAAGGGTAGGTTTCCCGTCAGGAGGTGGAAGCTGGTCATTCCAAAGCTGTAGACATCGACTTCTCGCGAGTATGTAACTCCTCGGAACATCTCAGGTGCCATGTATGACATCGTCCCTCGCTGGTACGTCAAGTCCGGTGCGTAGCTGATGAAGTCCGTCCTTGAGTAACCGAAGTCCGCGATCTTGACGTCGTAGTAACCACCGGAGCTATTCACCAAGATGTTCTGAGGCTTGAGATCGCGGTGGACAATGTTCCTGTCGTGCAGCACACACATTCCACCAGCAACTTGGATCATGATGTCAATGCAGGACGCCAGTGGCAAAGGTCCCTGTTCTCTCATGACTTTCGCAAGGTCTCCTTCCATGAGCTCCATTACAAGGTAAGACCTTGAGTTGTGAAAGTAGTAACCGATGATCTGAAGTATGTGTGGATCAGGCTCCAAAGTAAGTTCTCGGCATAATCGGACCTCGGTATAGAAGGTGGTATCTCCGGGGCTTCGGAATTCCTTTACAGCAACAGGCATGCCCAGCCAGCGTCCCTTGAAGATGGAACTGAATGCTCCGGAGCCGATCATGGTCTCCAGAAGTACCGGTGAAATCAGTGGAAGTTCTGGCTTGTCATCAACCGAGCTCAAAAGCTTGTAGTGAAGGTGCTGTGCAAGCATGGATCTTTCATCATCATTGTCGTCGTTTCCGATTGTTTTCTGAAGTAGTTCTTGCTTGTCTTGCTCAGCAAGAGATTTCAAAGCAACGTTGATGGATTCCTCGTACTTCTCATGTTTGTAGGGCTGATAAAGAGAAGCAAGCTCCACCTGAGACTCTGAAGCATTGAACAGGAACCAGCAAGTGTCAATGAGCTCTGTGCACCTGCTCAAACCAAGGCAAGCCTTTGCAAATGCTTTGCTGCTTTCGCCTCTCAAGGCAGCGCTGAGAAGCCACTGATCACCAGAGTTTTGCTTTACCAGGTTTAAGGCACCTCGAAGAAGGCACTCCAGCTCTTCCATGGCGGTTGCCGGTGGAACTTCCATGATTTTCCTCCATTTCTCGACGTAGTCACCGACGGTTGAGCAGCATTTCACCAGGTACTGCGCTTGGTGCTTGTTGCATTGCAAAGGTGACTCCCTGCTCGCGATTTCTTGCAAAAGAGCGAGAACAGCCTCCATGGCTGATTTTCAAGCTCAAACGAGCAGAGCAGCCTCCATGGCTGACTGCAAGTCATTTGAAATATTTGTCCTTTGACTTTTAAGAAAACTTTGGATTGGCCGCCAGGTGAATATTTTAAAGATTATGTATATATGCTTTAGAAATATTCAATTTTCTAATGGTCTGGATCTCCAGTCATCGGAATTGAAAAAACAAAACGCATCAGTGCCGTCGTTGTTAAACCATAGAGGTTGGTTTAGCGTAAACTTTGCATCTTGTTATTTAACATTTTAGAAAATGTTAATGATGTTTTTTATGTTAAACAGGAAAATTATGGTTTTCTGCATGCAATGATAGATTAGATAGATACAAAGCCGTGGTTTCTCTACATCCATTAACTCAAACACACACTTCATATGTATGGCCACATTGGGTCAGGCTCTTTCGCTTCTTTGGAGCCTTGCTACTCTAAAAAACTAGTCCTATGCTCCAGATGATACTTGGGATTCAGTGCTAGACACAGAAATGATTGGAAATGATTGAGCTCTGAGCAAATCATATTATGAGCCTCTTCGACATAGCTTGCAATGGCTTGGTTTCAAAGGTTACTAAAAAAATTAACATTAACTAAATGTTCACATATTAGTTCAAAATTCACGAGCATCATTTAAATCCAGTGAGCAGCTAATACAAAGGATCCCTGTCAATCCATTTCGCAAAGTCGAAGTATGGCTCGCGCTTCTCATACAAAGGACTCCCTGTAGATACTGTGGTCAACATACTGTGACTTTTCGGTCAATATTTTCGGGCGGAGATAGTAAAAACTCACTTTTCTCACGAGAAGATGAGACAGCGCTACCTTCGAACAGTGTGGGCAAGGTACGCTCACCAGAAGCCGTACAATACCATGAACGCGCAGAACCTCTGCGTGAACTGAGAGTGCGGAGTCCGGCCTTGAGGTCGGACAACTATTCCTCTACAAGAACGAGATGGAGGTGCATCGATCACATCAAGCCCTCTGACAACGAGTGTGCGTGCCACGGTGACGCTCAAGGGAAGCTACGAGGACGGTGAAACCATCGTAGTTCACCGGGTCTGGTGGTAACGTCAAGGGCGTTCAGGTTTGTGACCAACCCTTGAAAACCTCGAGCTTGTGGGTGCTACCATGCTGGCTTACTTGGTTACCTTGCACCTCGTAGATGATCGTCCTGCACGAGAACAGCTTCCGGTCCGAGTACGGACCCCGACCACCGTTCTTGTCAGTGCACTCGCAGTCCTCTCCTCAGAGCCGCACTTGCCTTTGCAGAGGCAGGGTAGCACGGGGCCAAGAACCGAGACCACGTAGATGAAACCCTCGGTAAGCACCGGGCCGGCACCGGGTAGTCGACGTTGTTCACAGTGACGATCGGAACCGACTCGAGCCCACCGGATATGTCCGGCGAGACGTCATTCTTGTAGATGTTGAGCTGTCCGACCTCGAGTCCGGGAAGAGCGCCGACTCCGCACTCTCGGTTCACGCAGAGGTTCCGCGCGTTCATGGTGTAGTCCCACTCCGGTCGAAGGTAGCGCGGCCAGCTGGATCACCACCTCCAGCGTCCACGTCCTTCCTCTTCCACCACACGTCCAACGCCACGAACGTCTCCTCCTCCTCGTCTTCAATCTGGACTTCTCTGCTTCTCTGACTCCTCCCACTCGAAAGCCTTGGCCTTGCTACGATAACACTCGGATCTGCGACCCTCTCGTCTGGAAGAACGGCGTCGTCCTCGAACTCGGTACTCGTCGTAGCAGGGCATGTAGCAGTCTCGATTCGCCAGTGCTGTCGGGCTCTGCTGCCGGCTTCGGAGATGAGGACGAAGATCCTTTGCCGGTGTTCCTCGAGCTCCATGTTGCGTTGAGCAACGGGATGGCGCTCTTGTGATTGATCCATGCTAACCAGAACGCCAGCGTTGATGGTGACAGTAGTACCATCTATAGCGACTGCGTTACTGTGCTGAGTGTCCCACGCATGCGGATATGCCACGCATGCGGATATGTCAAGTCGCTAACCGTCGCTCTCCTTCGTATGTTCCCATCCCATTGCCTTATTCCTACCACGGGAAAAAAGCTTGAGATATGTTCCCACGGATCAATTCCATCTCAAAGACGTACTCGTCCATTCGTTTGCTTCGTCCGTCTCTCGTTTGCTTCGTCAAGGGATGAAGTCCCACGACCGGACTCCCACCTCGGCCCGCACTCCTAGGATCGCCTGTACGAGAACAGCTTCCAGTCCGAGTAAGGAGCCCAGTCGACTCGAGCCCGCCAGAGATGCCCGCAACACCCGCGAACTGGAAACGAGGTAGGGACTCTCGGATGAGCCAGGAACTTGTAGACAAAGAAGCCCGAGTTACCACTGAACCCTGTAAAGGCCGTTAGTTGTACCCAAGCCAGTGACGATGGTGAAACAATGTCGTCCTCATAGCTTCCCTTGACGATGGACGAGCGTACTACCTGAACCTAGACGTCCTTGACGTTACCACCCACCCAAGCCAGTGAGATGGTTTCACCATCGTCCTCGTAGCTTCCCTTGTATCTCAACTCAATTCGAAACACAGGGTTTGAAGCTTTGAATCTTGTATACATAGTTGTACTAATTAATATGGAAACTTGGAAGATGATAATGGTTCTTTCCTGGTCTATTAAGTATTCGCTTGCTATTAAAAATACATGGTGTCAAGGGTTTTTACAACCAAATCACAGCTTACTACCAGTGCTGGCCATTGCTTCCGGCCTGCAAAACCATATCTATTACTCACTCTCCCCAAAACAACAAGCAAAACGTACCTCCTTCACATTGTAATAGGAACCAAGCCCCGGTCCCGGCCTTCCATTAGCAGCAATTCCAAACCTTGCTCCAGCACCTAGAAACCCCAAAAATCAACCCCAAACCTCACGTAAAACCCACAAAAACCCTCACCAGACGGAAGATCAACCGGAACCTTAGGAAGTTGATCAGGAGGAAACCTGCCATGCTTACGAGCTTGATTACCAGCCTGATTAAGCCCTTGTAGAATGTTCTGCATATCCGCCGACATACCACCGAGAGACGCCGCCGACCCATTCACGGCCTTTTCTCGTCCCCTCTCAAGATCACTCAAGGAACCTTCGGATCGGGAGGACCGGTGTGCATACGTCGTGGACCACGACCTTCCATTGGACCCCGCAAGGGCCATGATAGCATCCGCCTGTTTCAAAGACGAATAATAAATCGAATAAAAATAAATAAAATTTGAGACGATTCTTCCAAAGTGCTCCACGATTACCTTATCCGGCGATACATCATCGAATACGTGAGCTTGACCCCCGTAAAATATCGTCAGCTGACGGGTGACGGACGTCGAGGGTTTGTGTCTGCGTGAGAAAACAACCACAAAAAGTTCTTAGTTTGCACCTCCGGTTACGTCGTTGAGCTTACGTCGGTAGTAACGAGTCGGATCCGACAGTCGGAAGTGGTAACTTCGACCGATCCATGGTAACGGTACGTTCCAGTGGTGGTGGTTCCAATCTCCCAGACGACGACGGTAGCTTCGACTGCTGGTTTATGAGGGCAGCTATACCACCACCTTGAAGCCCCGTTCTTGAGCCTTCGTCTGCAGGCGGGGGTTGCATGGTTGCACCACTACCACCGGCACCTCCGTGACCACCCATACCACCAGCGTTCCGTGTGAAACCCCCGGGAGCTGGTCCGGCGTGGTTAGAACGGGCTGGTAATGGTACACCACCGTTACCGACGGGTCTAGACGGATCAAGCCTCTTGGACGTACCGGTTACGGGCTCGGTCTTGTATACCGACGTTTGCAACCACGGACCACCTTGGGACGCCCGAGGTGGCTGCATCGAGAGGCACAAGTCACCATTACCCGTGCTCGGTAGTACGTCGTTCTCCCTCTGTTTGAAACGGGACATCTACATGACCGAAACGAGAACTCTGAGGACGCTGAAACGAAGCCTAGTACCATGGTAACGTACCTTGGGTGGACGTGAACCTTCTACCATGGTTTCATTGTTGAGAGGAAGAAACCGGTTCGAAAACTCCTCGCGTTTCCTCGGGTCCTCGTTCATACCCGGCGGCTTCGAAGGGAAGGGCACGCCTGCCTTGGGGTGACGCCACATCTCTGAAGAACACACCACAGAGAGTAGAGCTCACCATCGCTTAAGCTACCACGAAACTTGCCTGAACCAGGATCCGAGGACGCTGGATAGTTACCACCCGGCGGCGGAGCAGACGGGCACGGGGCAGAGAAGGTCGAGCCGCCACGAACGGAAGCTTCCCCGTCTTCTTCCATGAAGCCGCTCGTCTGCGAGACCCTGACCGAGTCGGTAGCCGACATCTCGGGCTGCTTCGACTCCGAAGTCGGACCCGGACCCGGCCCCGGCCCCGGCCCCGGCCCCAAGAAGTCCCGAAACACGGGTTGACTTTGCTGCTCCTCCATAACGACACTCATCTCCAAACACGAGTGGTGGTATGCTCACAACTTGAAAGGTTAGACCAAGTTCATCACAAAACCTGGATCTGAGTTTGGGATCCACGGTCTCGAAGAAGAAACTTATTTGTTGTTCCCACGAAGATCACCATCTGAGGAGGGAGCGGGCAAAAGTGGGACATGTACTAATGGGAACAGTCACCATTTGTACTGTAAAAACCAGCCGCCAGTGGTAGTAGTACTAGTCTGACAGTAGGGAACAAACACCACACATTAGCTATGCTACTACAACTACCCTCCACAACATGCGACTGGCACTCGCAAACCTACTACCACTTGTGTGTGATGATATCCCTTTCTAAGTTGTTACTATGGTCTCCGAAACATTCTTTTACTTCGCGAAGTGGGAATCCAAGGCGGCCTGCAAGGTGCACGAATGGAAATAATTTATCTCATTCCAACTTCAATCCTACTTGAAAGGGCGGGGTGATCTTCCAATATGGAAGAAACGTAACCCTAGAAGCCCATTCATTGAATCCCTTTGGTTTTACTCCCAAGGAGGCGACATTGGCCAATCTTCGGGACAATCACTTGACTCGGAGAGAAGTGAATGCCGGCCTTGACACGTGGCGCGATCGTGACGGCTTTCGTGGGGTCAAAATGTGCTTGCCCGGGATCGGCGGCTGAGCTCCTGCCACGTCGGATGGGCCGCCCACCAGTTATCCGACAACCGACATCCTGCCGCGTGGTCGTCCTCCGGTCGAGATAATGACACGTGGATTGACGCGGGGGCGTTGAAAAAACGCCCGGGGGACGCCGGAAATCGCGCATTGTGGGGGAATAACTGCCCGAGCGGCGAATCTCCCTGCAGCCAGCGGCCTCGTCATTTATTCTGTCTGTCCGAAAAAATGCGAAGTAAACTTTTTATGAATTTTCTCTAAATTTAATCGCGAATATTCAAACCGCTTTGATGAACCCTAAATTCCCTGCATTTAGGGTTCTTGAGGTGCAATGGAAGCGCGCTCCGTAATGCGGTCCCTGCTGCGAGCCAGGAAGCTCGCATTCGCCGGAGACGTAGAAATGCTGCAGGCCTCCGCGAAGCACATACGCGTCATGTTCGATGAAAGGAGGGGCGTCAGTGATCCCACAGAGGTAGAGAAGCACTTGGAGGAAGGACGAGAGGCGGCACAGTACCTTGTGGAAAACATGGTCCAAGCCAAGCTCAACGCCAGCGGAAATTATGGTAAGTTCTTGCTGTTCCTTCGTAGGTTTTTCTGAACTTCTTGCACATTTTGATGCGTTTTCAGAAATGAATCTGAGGCCCGAACACAGCGGCAAGAATTTTGAGGA
This sequence comes from Selaginella kraussiana, assembly GCA_001021135.1. Classification (NCBI taxonomy): domain Eukaryota; kingdom Viridiplantae; phylum Streptophyta; class Lycopodiopsida; order Selaginellales; family Selaginellaceae; genus Selaginella; species Selaginella kraussiana. The sequence continues at coordinate 9,403 of LDJE01101800.1, forward strand.
GATAACGCCCGGGACCAAATTGAAGTAGGAATATTCACTGTGATTTTCCGGAAAAAAGAAAGCATATTCTGCTACATAATTGATAATTGCGCGCAAACTTTAGGTCTTCGATCTCCTCCCCTTTTTCTTGGGTTTACGCCTCGCATTAAATCGTGTGTCGACGGATCGATCATTCGCTTGCCAGAAGTAGCGTTGGGAGCGACAAATTTCATTGTGCTATTTTTAAGAAGGTCCGCCAAAATTTGATCTTTTTTCGGAAGTGGAAGTGCGAACAGTCGCTGAGCATTGTCCAAAGAGATGGCTGGAAACGACTGGATCAATGGCTATCTGGAAGCCATTCTGGACACTGGAACTCATGCCATCGAAGATGAGAGTAACAAAGTTAACCAAGGGAAAGCTGAGCAACGCAGCCAGGGGCTTGTTGGATTCAATGCCACCAAGTATTTCGTTGAGGAGGTCGTTTCCGGGGTGAATGAGGTTGACATTCATCAAACATGGATGAAGGTGTGTATTGGGTTTGATCAGGATTAAGTGTTATAATTTGGTTCAAATGATAATTTTGACCGCTCAGGCCACTGTGACCAAGAACTCCAAAGAACGGAGTGCTAGACTTGAGAACCTTTGCTGGAGGATTTGGCACATCAGTCGCAAGAAAAAAGAAGTAAGTTGCACATACCCACATTGTGTATGTTGACATTTTTGTGGTTGTCAAGATTGAGTTTAATAATGCTCAACGAGCTGAGCGTCGCGCTCTCACGGTCACAGAAGAGGAGGTTCTTATGGACGCCACTGATGACACGCTGGACGAGCTTCAAGAACCTGACGTGATAACCAACGGTTCACTCATTTCTGGCCCTGGAAGCTTAGACGGTGAAAAGTATCCTTGTGGTCAACACAACGAGAAGAGATTGTACATTGTTCTCATCAGGTACTCTTCATTTCTTCTTTCAGGTACTCAATAGAGCTCATTTATGTCTTTCTAGTCTTCATGGCTTGGTTCGAGGAGAAAACATGGAACTCGGTAGAGACTCTGACACGGGTGGACAGGTAAAACTTTTCTACCTCTACAAATCCATTTTTTTTTTGGTCATGTTTCTCAGGTGAAATACGTTGTTGAGCTTGCAAGGGCACTGGCAGGAATGCCAGAAGTATACAGAGTTGATTTGCTTACCCGTCAGATCTGTGCAGACTGGGCAACTACAGAGGGATATAGTGAACCATGTGAGATGATCTCTCGAGGGTCTTATGGTTGTTGTGAAGATGTAGTTGGTGACAGCAGTGGTGCATACATTGTACGTATACCTTGTGGTCCTCGCAACGAGTATCTGCGGAAAGAATTGCTTTGGCCATACATTCAGGAATTCGTAGACGGGTCCTTGGAGCATATTTCGAATATGGCTGACATTTTAGGTACTCAGATCATGGGAGGTGAAGGTGACCTTGTCTGGCCATATGTTATCCATGGCCACTATGCGGATGCTGGTAACATTGCGGCACTTTTATCTGGAGCACTTGACGTTCCTATGGTACTAACGGGGCACTCACTGGGAAGGAATAAGTTGGAACAATTGCTCAAACAAGGGAAGCAGTCCAGGGAAGACATCAATAGAACGTACAAGATTTGGAGACGTATAGAAGCAGAAGAGTTTTCACTTGATGCTGCTGAGCTGGTCATTACAAGCACTAGGCAAGAGATCGAGGAACAGTGGGGACTATACGATGGTTTCAGTCTTTCCACTTTGAAAAAGTTGCTAAAAGTAGGAAAGTCAGTTCAGGGTGATACAATCATTGGCCGACATATGCCTCAAATGGCCGTAAGCTACTTCCATTAAATTTTGCATGGGATTTTGAGGTTTTTTCTTTGCAGGTCATTCCTCCAGGGATGGACTTTAGCTGCTTGGACCAAGAGCCAAATGATCCAACTGATTTGGATGTGGACTCGGATCCTAGTCCTGCCTCTCCTAGGCATGATCCGCCTATATGGACTGAGGTGGGCATTATATTATATTTTTGTAAGTTGATTTAATTTGTGTGTGTTAAAACAGATTTTGAGGTTCTTCACGAACCCACACAAACCCATGATTCTAGCACTAGCACGTCCAGACCCAAAGAAAAACCTCGTTAAACTTTTGAAGGCATTTGGAGAGTCTCGCGCACTTCGTGAGCTTGCTAATCTGGTAAGTTTCTCTTGTCAATTTAGCATACAGTTGGGTCTTACATATGTTCATTTCAGACGCTTATAATGGGCAATCGAGATGATATTGATACAATGTCTGAGGCCAGCTCAAACATTTTGACTACAGTTTTGAAGCAGATAGACAAATATGATTTATACGGGCAAGTGGCTTACCCAAAGCATCACAAACAGACAGATGTTCCCGACATTTATCGGCTTGCTGCTAAGACCAAGGTTTGTATAGTTTTCTTAGTCACGTGCAACTTACAAGGTGTTTAATTACAGGGTGTTTTTATCAACCCAGCTTTAGTCGAACCTTTTGGATTGACACTGATTGAGGTAGCTTGAATTTATATTATGAGAGGGCTTATATCTCACGTATATGATGCAGGCCGCTGCTCACGGATTACCAACAGTTGCTACCATGAATGGAGGGCCAGTTGACATTCAAAAGGTATCAATGTTCTCGTACTATTGTGTATAGTGATTTAAATAATAATATACAGACGCTCAATAACGGAGTGCTCGTTGATCCACACGATGAGCAAGCTATCGTGAACGCGCTATATGAATTAGTTGCGGACCGATCAACATGGATGGAGTGCCGCCGTAATGGACTGAAGAACATTCATCTATACTCTTGGCCTGAGCATTGTAGACGGTACATGCGAAAACTCAACGTTTGCAGGAAGAAGCACCCACGATGGCAAAACAACTTGTCGAACCAGAGCACCCTGGAAGATGATTCACAGGACTCCCTTAAGGACTCTCTAAGGGACGAGCAAGAGATGTCAGTGGCAGACGACGGGGATTATTGTGCTTCGTTAGACAATACGGAGAGAATGAATGCAGAAATAGAGCTACACAAGGCGAAGAAAGCTGCCCGTGAAAAGTTCTCTAGCAGTCTCAAGCTGCAAACTAATACGAACTTCCCTGCACTCAAAAACAGGAAGAAGAGGCTTGTGGTCATTGCAGTGGACGTCTACAACTCTGATGATCCCAACAGAGCCAAGATGGTATCTGTGATCAAACAAGTCTTCAAGGCAACGAAAGGGGACCAAAATGGAGAGCCCGGGTATGTTCTTGCGACGGCCATGACTGCAGCGGAGACAACTTCCATGTTATCGGGTGGTGGAATTCAGGCGACCGAGTTCGACGCATTGATATGCAACAGCGGTGGTGCACTTTACTACCCTTCGACGACCCGCTTGGAACCCGACGCTGATTACCATTACCATATTGAGAACAACTGGACTACAGCATTTAACCGCAGCCTTGCTAGCCTCAAGCATCCGCCTATACCTGAGGAAGACCGTAGCACTCCGCATTGTGTTGCATATATTCCAAACCCGGACGTTGTAAGGATTGCAGGTTTTTTTGTTGTTTTAAAGTTAACCATATGTGTTTTCCAGGCCACCTCGATTGAGCAGTACCGTCAGTTTCTGAGGACTAGAGCTTTCAGGACTCACGTCATTTCTTGCATGAACAATATTAAACTTCACTTCATTCCCGTTCTTGCTTCAAGATCCCAGGCTCTGAGGTATTTATTTGCTTGCCCTTCAACTCTTTCATTAATTGATAATGTTC
>LDJE01101822.1:0-12034 GCA_001021135.1 Selaginella kraussiana
TCCCCGTGAAGGTCTTGCTGGGCATCACAAAGATTACATTGTTTTTTAAAACAATTAGGAAATTACCGTATGGTCGAATGAACTGCGAGAATAGGCCCTGTCCAGCGCCATTCGCCGTGCGCACAAGACGCTTCATTTTCTCGAGTCCAGGGCCTTGACCAAGGTGGGAACTGGCGTGACAGGCTCTCAATAGAGCACCAGGGAAAAGTGATGCATCATGATGATAGGTGGGAATGCCTATCTGGAGCTTGCAGAACCATGAAGAAAGGGCTGGAGCATGACAGTCTCGAAACCCGGCATTACGCTCATGTGTGGGCTGGCGAGAAATTAGAGTATCAAATCCTAGACGTGCTGGGGTCTGTAACTGTACGCAACGGACATATTTCTAAACCCGCGGACGAGAAGTTCATTCAAAAGTTCACGGAAATGCGACGTTACCTAGTTTCCCTCTGGACAGTGTACGCTGATGGGTTGAAACAGTAGATGCTCTTGCGGCAAATGTTACCGCTAACCAATCTCTGAACTGGAAGACCCCTTCACGTACGAACGGCTACAATGGTATGTCACTTACCAGCAAGCTGTCTTCAAGAAGGACTATGACCTGACTTTTCCCAACGATACCTTTATTGTGGGGGTTGCCTATTATGAACCCAAGGCAAAAGAGTCAAGTCCATTAGCTCGGATGACATTGCGTGGCTCACGCACTCTTTGTTACGAATTGTTTTGGGGGACCATGTCTTGAACTGGACAAGCCAAGATGTAGCGCAGATCATGAATGCAAGACTTTTGCAAATCTTGCATACAGCCGAGAAGAGAATCCACCGGAATTTGAACAACGATATTAATATTTTTGACATTCGTACAATGGGTACAAGGGATTCCGCACTGGATGCTAAGTTGTTGGGGGGTGTATGGAAAGCTGAAGAGACGCCAACAAACTGGACGGTTCGTATTCGTTGGAACCGGTGGGAACATGTGGGGTCAACCGTTCGTTTGCTAAGAAATGGCCCTGAAGTTCGTGTTAGAATTGAGGAAGGCCCTCTCCTGCATGAAGATTCAAGGATAGTCATCGTCGATCTTCCACAGGACCTTACTAGTGTGGAAGCACAACCTAAAAGAGCTGACCATTCTGTGCTCCAAGGCTGAAGTATGTATTTCTGACCATTGTATGGTTCAAGGCTGCGGTAAGGCGATCATTTACCTGAACGATGAACATCACTCAGCAAGGATGTATTTCTGAAGACATAATTTCAATCCAATGCCGACAAAGAGGGGTTAATATTGCTCCAATAGATAGAGATGAGTTTAACGTCAAAGGCCCTACCTTCCAAGAATAGGTCCATATCAAATAAGAATTTTGCGTTGCTAATGCTCAGGTTAGGGCTTTGGGGATTGGGGATTAGGGTAGCTGATTCACATGTGCAAATGCACATGCCCGAAGAAAAATCGGGGCCCAGCTGGCACGCGCAACCGATTTGGACGGTGACGATGTGTTGGGATTGACAAAATTTTTGCCATACTCACATTCGGCCGAAGAATGGCGGTGGTGACGCAAAGTGGAGGGTGAGGGTGATGATCCAGCGACCCAATCGATCCGGCGCAAAGAACGAAGCAGGTTCTTCCATAGCTTAGTTTCTGGCTTGTAGCTCAAGGAAAGCCGGCATTGCCGATCTGCCAAGGGTGCCGGAAAGATCTTCATCGACAATGGAGTTAACCATGGTAATGCTCTTGGTGACGGCAATGGTAATGGGGCAATGCAATGGTGCAACCAACCAGGTCGACTACCAGGTACTGCAGAGCTTCTACAAGGGCGTGGAGAACAAGAAGGCGCTCTCGAACTGGGTTGACACCGACCCGTGTGGTAACAACTGGGTATCCATCAAGTGCACCGGTGCCTCGGTAACCGCACTCGAGATGAACGGCCTCGGACTCCACGGGACGGTCACCTCGGACTTGAACAAGCTCACCTCGCTCGTCTCCGTCCAGCTGCAGCTCAACAACTTCACGGGGTCGTTACCATCGCTCTCGGGCCTGTCGGCACTCACCACCGCCTACTTGGGTGGTAACGACTTCGATACCATCCCCGGGGACTTCTTCTCGGGCTTAACCAGCTTAACCGAGATGTTCATCGAGGACAGCCGGCTTAATGTTTCTCAAGGCGGATGGTCTCTACCCGATGATGTCCGCGGCCTCTCCAAGCTGCAGAAGCTCTCGCTCCGCAACACCCAGCTCGTTGGTACCATCCCCGACTACCTTGGTGAGATGCCCGCTCTAAAGCTCCTCTACCTGGCGTACAACCAGCTGCACGGAACGATCCCAGCGTCCTTTGCAGCGTCCAACCTGATGGACTTCCAGGTTAACAACCAGGGTGGTAGCCAGCAGCTCACCGGACCCATCGATCCGGTTGCCGGGATGGAGTCGCTCACGGTACTGTGGTTGCACGTTAACCAGTTTACCGGCGTCATCCCGGCGGGGCTCGGGAACTTGTCGTCGCTCAAGGACCTCCGCCTGAACGACAATCTGTTTGTGGGGACGATACCGGACTCGCTTGCGCAGCTTCCGGCTCTCACCAACTTGACTATCAAGGGGAACCGACTTGTCGGCTCCATGCCCAAGCTCGGCTTCACCTACGCTGGGGACGACGGCTTTTGCCAGCCGACTCCAGGTCTTCCGTGCGACCCTCGGGTTACGGCCTTGTTCGATTTCCTTGGTGCTGTAAATGGTTTCACCAGTCCGTGTACCACCAACTGGGAGGGTAACGATCCCTGTGCTGGTAAGTGGAACGGGATAGCGTGCTCCGGAACGGGGAGTATTACCAGCGTCCAGCTTGCCAATTGTCAGCTCAGTGGTAGCTTATCGGCGTCCCTGGCCAATCTCGCGGGGTTAACCGTGGTGCAACTCCAGAACAACCGGATCTCGGGTCCTATACCCGAAGCACTTGCCAAGGTGCCGACTTTGAAGATCTTGAACCTGTTTAACAACAGCATCTCAGCCCCGGTGCCGGTGTTCGCTGCAAACGTGCTCAACGTGACGGCTAACCCGCTCGGGCCGGCAACTGGACCGTCTAGTTCTTCCGGACCCGGCTCGAGTCCGGGTGGGGATTCGGGGTCGGCTCAAGGCGCGCACAAGAGCAAGAGAAAGGTGCCGGTTGGATTGATCATCGGGTTGTTTCTGGCGGTGGCGGTGGTGGCCGCTGGAGTAGGCTACTACTTGTTTTGTACCAAGAGGGGAGGGAGGTTCATGCGGGTGCCGAGCTCGAGTGCTATCGTGGTGCACCCAAGGGAGGACTCGAGCTTTGACAAGGAGAAGGGAGCATCTGTGGTGTCTAAAGCTGATGCTACCGCCGGGTCTCAGAGGAGCGGCCCGAGCGAGCTCCGACTCGAGTCGGAGAGCCTTGTGATTCCCATTGACGTCCTGCGGAAGGCCACGAACAACTTCAACGAGCGGAGCATCCTGGGCCGAGGAGGTTTCGGCGTGGTCTACCTGGGAGAGCTCGACAATGGGACGCTGGTTGCGGTGAAGCGGGCGGAGGTGATCAACAAGGGGCTGTCCGAGTTCCAGTCCGAGATCAAGGTTCTGAGCAAGGTCAGGCACAAGCACTTGGTTGCGTTGCTCGGCTACTGCGTCCACGGGCACGAGAAGCTGCTCGTCTACGAGTACATGCCTCAGGGGACATTGAGCCAGCACCTCTTCGAGTATGCCAAGTACGACGTGAAGCCGCTCACGTGGAAGCAGAGACTGTCGATTGCGCTCGACGTTGCGAGAGGGATCGAGTACCTCCATAGCCTTGCACACCAGAGCTTCATCCACAGAGACCTCAAGTCGTCCAACATTCTCCTCGACGACGATCTCCGGGCCAAGGTTGCCGACTTCGGACTCGTAAAGCTGGCACCGGAAGGGAAGGCGTCCATTGAGACTCGTGTAGCGGGCACGTTTGGGTACCTTGCACCCGAATACGCAGGTCAGGTTTAGGGCTTAGGGCTTAGGGTTAGGGCTGATGTTTTCTCGTATGTATACCAGTGACGGGCCGTGTGACAACTAAAGTCGACGTATACAGCTACGGTGTGATCCTGATGGAGCTTTTAACCGGCCGAAGGGCTCTAGATGCGAGTGGCTCCGAAGAGAACGTTCATCTTCCGATGTGGTTTAGGCGCACGAAGGTGAACTTCAGGGCCGTCCTGGACCCGACGCTGGACGTGAAGGACGACGAGGAGCTACAGAGCATGAACCGCGTAGCGGAGATGGCCGGGTACTGCACCCTGAGAGAGCCATACCAGCGTCCCGATATGTGCCATGCGGTGAACGTCTTGGCACCAATGGTAATGCGGTGGAAGCCGTCGGTAGACTTCGACCAGGAAGAAAACGGCGGTATCGACCTCGGGCTCAGCTTATCGGAGGCCTTGAGTCGGTGGCAGTCGTCCGATACGACGACGATGACTGATACCGTGTCGGACGTCCCTAGCCGTCCGACCGGATTCGCCGATACGTTCACGTCCGGCGACGTCCGCTGAGGCATCGACTACTCACTGAAGGGTGTGTATGTATATGGTTGGGTTGTCCAGTGGTTTATACGTTGCTCCTACTGTAACCGCTGGTGCTTCTAGATTTCATCAATCAGACAACACACCCGTGCACACACACAAGAGCAACACCTGGTAACTGCATTTTGAGCGAAATTGTTGGAGGAAGAGCATTTTTATTCGACTGAATCAAAACTTTGGTTTTTTTTTCGTGATCATTCTAAGCGTGGCCTGGAGGAGGTGGAGGAGGAACGTCGTTGAAAGCATCCGAGATCCATGAGTCGTCGAGTGTTGCATGCGACATGAGGGTTGCTCCTTCATGATCCAAGCTCCAGAAGGACGCTGGGGCCATGGGATCGACAACGCTATTGTTGCTCCATGTTTGGAGCTGCTGATCTCCTGCCGCTGCCGCCCCGGAGGTGGAAGCATGATGCAAGTGTTCTTGAAGCGTTGGACGCAGTTGCTGCTGGAACTGCGCATGCTGCTGCTGCTGTTGAACAACTTGCTGCTGTTGTGCATGTTGGATCATGCTTGCAGTAGCAACAACGTGGTGGTGGAAGGCCGCCGGACGAGCACCTGGAGGTGGGCGCATGGAGCTGGGGAGGATCAACCGTGGCTTGACCCTGGCGGCGGAGCAGCTGCGAGCCGGTTGCTGGGCTGGCGGCGGCTGAAGAAGTGGAGGCGAGGGGCGGAGGTTGAGGTGGGCGCGTGGACCGTAGAGCTGCCAGGCAGCGCAGTCGTATGCATGAGCGGCTTCGAGCGCGGTTGGAAAGCTTCCCAGCCAGATCCGAGCTCGCTTCCTTGGCTCACGAATCTCCGCTACCCAACGTCCCCAACGTCGCTGCCGGACGCCCCTGTACTCGAACATGCCATTCTCGGGTCCGCCTTTGCCCCTCCCGCGGCCTCTACGCCTCGGCTCCTGCGTCGTCGTCGACGTCGACGACGTTGTTCGAGTGGTGGTGCCACCCTCGTCTTTTGCTCCTCCGCTGTTGCTGCTGCTGCTTCCACCATCACTTCCGCTAGTGCTGCAGCTGCTGGAGTGATGATGATGGTGTTCCCCTTGCGTTGGTGCAGCTTCGACTTTGCTCCTGCTGCGGATGGGAGTCATCGGAAGAGATGAATATGTGGATTCAAGCAATGAGTGAGTTCGGGCGTGTGAGACTGCCGCCTATATAAATCAAGCAACTGCTGCTATAGATGGGATTCAAGCTCAGTCTCCCAAGGATTTCTTGAACCCACCGTTGAATCTGCAGCTGCAGCAATTTTGCTTTTAAAACAGTGCAACAAAAGAGAGAGGGAATCAGTGAGCTGAGCTGCTGCTGCAGCTGCTGATTCTCGAATTTTGATTGTTTTGGAGTATGAGCCTTGACCAGCAACACCACGAGCACCAGCAACGGCAAGCAACCCACCAAGGATCACGGAGCTCTCTAGAGCAAAGAAATGTAATCCAGTGCTCGGTTGTTTTGAGTTTCACACATCAAACTTTGATTCTCGACGTGAAGAGACCCTTAATTATTTTGACCATGGAGCCATTCAATCTTTCCCATCATTCAGCAGCAGCAGAAGCAGCAACAACTACTACTACATATCAGATTTGAAGTTCATGTAAGTATATACATCTCTAGTCTATCTATTTTTGTTCTACAAATGGATGGCTCTCTTCACGAAATTTACATTGGTATTCCTTGGGCACTTGAGTTTGCAAATAGTGCACTACACTGATTGATCAAATGAGGTGCACGTTCCACTTTTCCAACAAATCTCTTGTCTTCATTATAGAATGAAATGGCCATTGTTGAGGGAGCTAGCTGCCTTTGCAATGCACTTTAGGCACGCCCGTGACCAAGCTCGATCATACATGCCTCTTTTGGCAAATGGCATGGCTGTAAAATGAGAGATATGGGCCGTATAACGTATGACCTGTACGACATACGAAGGAGTAATAATCAAAGCAAGTGTGGTTCTAGCAACAGAATCAGAAGCAGCACAGCATTGCCGTTGCTGCATTCCCAAAGTAACATAGTATCTTGCTCGAAATAGAAAGATCTCTCGGATGGGAATCCGCCCGCTCATCACCTCCGTTCATTGCTCAGAGGCCCAGTAGAGTAGCAGGCAGTGATCAGCTGCATGCTAATCTGTGCCAAGAGGTAGAGATCGTTATTCATTGCCGTGACCTTGACACCACCACCACCACCATTACCAGCCTTCCGTACCTTTCACATAAGTCCGTTGGTACCGGAAGGTCTTTCGTCGTGGCTTGCTCGCGATGTTTCTTGCTTCAAGGATGCGGGACAGACATTTTGACTTGGGAATTGTGGACTCCAGAATGAACAACAACATTCTCGTCTTGCTTGTTTTGCAAAAAGTTTACAAAAATTATATCTGCTCGACAAGCTGCCATGGCCAATGAGGCCCTTGCCGAGTTACTAGACCAACACCAAGTCACGGAATTGCTAGTTCTCTATGTAGAGTTCACGTGCTAAAGAAACTGAAGTGATTAGTTCCAACAAGAACTGGCACAGACTAAGCAAGGGTCATCAAATAACACCATTGTTACACTCGAATGTCAACCATCCAAGCCTTAGTTACTTAGTAATCCCTTGTTTGTTATGGCACTATCCCTTATAAGGAAGATCACCCTTCCAGCTCCGATCTAAAACGGAGCAAGGAAGGTCAAGGTATACTTAGTCTCTAGCACAATTGCACAGATGGCATTAAGTCTTCAAGCACAAACTGTTGAGGTCACCGAGCTTTAGATTTTTTTTATTGTGCAATTTGGTATCGGCAACTTGTAGCCTGGGGAACATACCTAGGACCTTGCATTCAAACAATTCTCCTCAAGTCTAGTGGTTCAAACGTTGTCTTCAGCTAGAAGGATTGAAAATGAGGGACTGGTTGGAGAAGTCGACTGTTCTTTGATTTCTGGTGTTCAACTATCAGAGGTTCAGTAGTAGGTGAAAGTTGAACAACAAAAAAGACCTTTTGGGACTTCCTCCAAGGAACAAATAAGAGCAAATTCGCTTGCGAACTTCCAGAAGAGCTCCACAGATCTACAACAAAACAACACTTAAATGTTGCTAAATAAATTACTGTCTGTCTAACTCGTTCAACATAAATGGGCTGAAAAATAAAGTTGCATTCGCCGAACCCTATCCAACAAGCGATGTAAAAGGGCTAATCATCAACTCATAGAAGACTAAACATCCAATAAGAAAAAATAAAGAATGTTTTAACCGTTTAAAGGAAAACCGCACTCATAGCCTCCATGCATTGCAGTCGAACCTCCATCGCCGCTCACGCTCGTAGCACTCCAAAGCATCGATCACCCTCGCCGTGGAGCAGTCCAAGCAAACCAGCGTATACGGAAGCCCAGTCGCCTTGCGTTCCTTGTCAAACTCGCTAGGGTGGACCATGACGATGGACGGATCCCAAAGGCTCAAAGGCGCAAATCTCTTTTGCATCGGGGGCGTAGCACCACCTGCAGAGATGATCTTCGTCTTGAACTCGCCACCCAGAACACGCATGGTTTTCTCATGCATGGCCGTCAAATCCCTGACCAGCGGTTCCAAGTATTCGTACTTCTCCATTTTCATGAACCTAGCAAGACCTTCCGGGTCGTTTATCAGCAGGTTAGGGTACGACAATGCCCTTGAAAGCGGCGAGATGAAGCTGGCCTCCGCCTGATCAAAGTGTTTGCCTTTTGGACCGATTGCTAGCACTTGGTAGAGGCGTTCCGGATCATATCCGTGGAACCTATCCTTTTCACCATACCCGTGTATGAGTGAAGCGGCAGTTCTCAGATCTTTCACTGACTGGAACACCAAACCGTGTATTCCTCTCGTGTGCTTGTTCATGTGTAAGAGCTTTCCAAGATAAGACTTCACAGCTGTGTACTGCCTCAGCCGAAAGTACATTGCCGAGTTCAGGATCTCCAGCGCGTACACATCCCTTATCAGCAGCCTGTTCAGGATGTTCTCGAGCACGTCCGGAGGCAATTCTTCCAGCGCCATCCGAGTGCAGGAACCCTAATTTCTAGTATACGTCCTAAAGAAATTCCTAGGAAGTATTTTGAATGATGCAGCATAGGAATATAATTAAAATTCTTTATTTTGCATATTTTATATATTTTGATGCGTTTTCCAGATTAACTTAAGATCTGAAGAAAACTCATAAAACAGCTTTCCTTGTTCCTATATTAAAGTTGTTGCAAAAACAGAGACGCTGGCGTTAACTAAATACGTCGTTCATTCAACCATGCAACCCACACAAGTGCCTTTCAAGTGGACACGGCAAAGCCTACTCGCTTGTTACCGAAGTCGAACACCGTGTGGTAAGCTCCCATGAAAACGTCTCCCAAAATCCTGAAACCATCAAAGTTACGACGTTTAACCGCGACAAAACCATCGTACCAGAGAGGCCCAGCAGGAGCCGGAACATCTAAACCCGTGAAACCACTCAAGCACTGCGTCTGTGATCCGTCTCCGACTTTGAGAATGTACTGAATAGAAAAACAAACCGAGATGAATAGGCCGAGTTGGAGTCGGGCTCAGAAACATACCTGATCTGCCGAGAGCTCGTAGGTGCGATCAGCTATGGTGAAAGCCACCTTGGGCATCTTTGGAACGGACTCGCAGTCGACGAAGGATTCTCCATTCGGACTCGGAAGACGTGCACACAACTAAAAAAGCCATAAATTTTCAGAAATTCAATGACGAACCTCGTCTAAATACGAGAGTATTTGCTCCGTAGATCGATTTCGCTGTAGTTGAGTCTCGATCCAAACGACGGCTTGCTCGCAGGCAGTGCACATTGCATCATTGCTATTACCATCTTCTTGCACTTTTTCAAGAACACTAGCGATGTGTGCCCTGTGAAAATAAAACCCCCAGAAAATGAGCCGGAAAAATGTAAAAATGAGACTAAAAGGCCATGAAATGAACATGTCGAACCTGTCATGTTGACGGCTGTTGGAGCAGGCCCCAACCTGAGCACACACCTTTGCAGGCGTCACCTGCGATAACAATGTATATAAAATATACGTACAATGTACATCAAACGTATAATCACCTGAGCCAGAAGAAGATTGATTATCATAGAGCCATATTGATCAACCACTTGCTTGCACTCTTGGCTTACAACTCCACTGGCACCAATGGCTTTGTTAATCTCAGCAATAATCGCCTGTTAACAAATAAACACCAAAATTAGTTCCACAAATTAAAATGTTTAGCTTACAGTTGGTCCAGCAAGCAACGAAGTCCCAGAATCAACGATAGCATTGCATCCATTCTTGCACACACCTATATTGAAATCGCAAAAAATAAAACATTATAAAACAGATAAACAACGACTTACCCGTGCCGTGACCATCAACAAGAACATCTCCCATTTTGATCTAAAAGCAACCAATAGTAACGTCATTATGTACCATGGTTAACCGACGTTACCTGCCAGTAACCCTCACGGGTGATGGGTGTATACAGGTGCTTCCCCTTGAAGTGCTTGGGGTCCAAACCACCGAGAACCAGCTCACCACCTTCACCGCCTGCGTTCCGGTTAAGCCAGAATGAGAAAACCGGGTCGGGTACCAGTTTCTGCTCAACAATATGGTACCTGCATCAGGGTTTACCATAGTACACCACGGTAGCACCGGCTTACCATATAGGCCTGATGTGAGCCTGAGCAATGGACTCAAATCCAAGTCCGAGAATACCATCAAACTTCGCAGCCATGAATGTCAAGCCAGGTTCGCTGGTAGCTTCAGCAAAAACCTGAGAAAGGTTACCATGGTAACGTCTCACCACGAAACTTGCATTACCAACGTACCTCTCCCTTCACTTTGATCTTTCCCAGCGTTACGTCGTCAACGCTGAGGAAGCCAGACATGGATCCCGTCCCGTATCTGATTGCAATGAGCGTCCCTGTGTGCAACCATGGTACATACCGTGGTAAGGGTAAGCTTCGTATACGTAACGCTTACCATTTGCCTTGTAGGTAGTCGACTTACTGGACTTGTAACGCTGGTGAAACCAGCAAGATGGCTGCCATGGACGTAACGGTTAAACCATGCGTTACCATGGTACTACCACGTACCGAAAGAACGCACTTTGCAGATGGTACCCAGAGGTTGGAGCTTCCAGTGTCGAAGATGACGGTGAAAGGTTGAGGGGGAGTACCAATCCCGATCTCACCATAGTACTGAGCGTTCATGTAGTTCTTGAGCTCCACAATACCTGATGCGCTACCACCGTTTTGAAGAAGGTGCTTCCTCGCGGCAACCATGGTATCCTTGTCAATCGCACGGCGCTTGAGGGCAACCCTGATGAGGTTACCAGCTTCCTGGGATGATACCATCGCGGTGGATACCATGAGTACCGTGACCGTCACCGCGATCGCCATCGATAAGTTCGCCGCCATTGGTGGGAGAGAAAACCCTATTGCCTCAAAATGTAGGCATGCAACGCCAGCTTCCAGCTCGCCTTATGAGGTGGTGTGGGATGGGCGGGAGAATATTCACCTTTTTTTATTTTTTATTGTTTTAAATAACGTGTCTCTGTTGTTTTGTGCATTTTCTTGAGTGCACTCCACGAGTGCGTTAAGCAACCATTCCTTTCGCTTGCCTCTAAAGTATCAACCAACTCTTGGAAGATGATGTAACTTTTTCAACATCAATCATTCCCAAGTACAACAAAACATTACATGAGTCATTAATTTATTTCAAGGAACACTAGGATCCTCCAGGTTATAAGTGGGAAAAATATGTCTTTCTGGGTTGAGCGATCACTTTGATATGAAGTAGAATATGAGGTTAGAAATGCAAGTGACTTAAATGGTACGGACATCATGAAACTGAAGAATATGATGAGACCAAAGTTGTAAATGAACGTCCAATAACATTTATTTTACAAATAGTTAGAATGCTTTTATGAGATACAAGCTAAGAAGCAAAGCACATCACTACTGGTGTCATGTATAATTAGATGCATATTCTATTCATTTATTCTGTTTATTACTTGCACCACTAATACATAGAGACTCAAGTCCATATACTATACTTACTCTTCTAGAAAAGGAAAAGGATTGGAACAAACTTCGGGTTCTGCCGCTGGATAGTGTGGATATATTGGGAGCGTTTGTGCGTTGACTGCCCTTCTTCATCAGATGGGGATGCCGCTCCTTCCTCTCATGTTTCTTTGCTTGCTTGCACTAGGGATGTCCGTAGCTAGTGCTGATGGTATAAATGGAATTGTAAGCCCACCAGCATCCAGTGAGATCTAGGTTGTACCCAAACATGGGGTCTACATCTACGCCACAGATATCGAGGTGGGAACAAGATCACAATGCTCCTGGATGAAGTGTTCTACTACCGCATATAATTAAGTCGAGGCACTACCTTCCAAGGTACCCCAGAAAGAAGGGCTGAAGCAAGACATGAAGACGCCATATAACACAGATTACTGTGGTTTGGACCAGTGTAGGGGGTGAAAGGAGGTGGGGTTCCTGCACTGAATCAG
>LDJE01101850.1:0-10021 GCA_001021135.1 Selaginella kraussiana
TCAATTCAACGAAAATGAGTCTTGAGGTGGTGCAAACACCTCAGTACTAGTCTCCAACTCCTTGGTTGGCATTCCTGTTTTCATTACCTCGAGTGCTTGAAAATTCTCCAAAGAAACTCAGTCACACTCCCAATGCTGGTTGTCACAAAATCCATAACGGTCGGTCTAGGGCACGTGGTCTAGGACCTGGTGGACACTTTCTGTAGATTCAACCCTTCTTCTATTGGTTACGCTTTGGTGGACTTCAAGTTCACTTGAACCTGCTGCTTCAAAACAAGATAGTAAAGATGACAATTTATTTATTTATTCATTTTTCAGTGCTTGCGAAGGTTTATTATATTCACTGACCGTTGTATGTTATGAAATCGGAATCGAACCCCAGTTCCAGCAGATTGCCTGACGGAAACCATTACTGGCGGTTGGAGAATATACCGTCGCCTGAACAGTTGACCCTGGGTTTGGTCCTAAATCACAGCGTTTAAGTTGGGGCGTAGTTAATAAGGTGGTTAGGGCTCTTAAATTGGGCGCTTAAGGCGCTTAAGTAACCTCCTCGTTCATCCATTCATTTGTGTTTCCCCCTCGTCCTTGTTCATCCTCATCCTCTCTGTTTTCGTTCGGGAGAGAACAGGCGCCTTCGACGGTGGAATTCCTCTGAATTTCCTCTCCGTATTGCACTTCCTTCACCGGGAAGCTGAAATTTCGCTGTCCAAATCCTGAAATTTTCGAAGAGCGAGGCGATTTCTCTAGGGTTTTGCGGGACTGCAGCGACATTTCAAGCATTTGAGAGCCGGGAATCAGGATTTCCGGCGCATTTCGTAAGTTCCAAGGACTCCCGGCTCATTCTGCAGCATTTTCGACGCATTCGGGGGATTTCAGGTCCATTTGGTAGCCGTTCCACGGATTCGGGTTCATTTCCTACGATTTCCGCCTCATTTCGACGATTTCATCCGTCGATGAAGCATCCGGAGGTCGCATTTCGTGAGAATCGCTGATTTCTTGCGCTCTCCTTCACATGGATTCGGCCGGCAAGTCAGATCCGACGATTCCCATGCCGTCGGCGTTCGTCAGCGCCAGCGCGAACGCAGCGTCGCCGCCGCCATCGACGCCCCCGCAGGTGAAGCTCAACATGGCGTCCACGCTCGCCATGGTCGCCGCGGCGGCTGCCAACAACGGGGGCGCTACCCCCGCCACGCTGGACAATGGTAGCGGCGTCGCTACCGTGGTGATGCAAGCGGGCGGCGGCGCCGCTACTGTCAAGAAGGGCGCGGTCAGGTACAGGGAGTGTCTGAAGAACCACGCGGCGGGCATTGGCGGCCACGCCCTGGACGGCTGCGGGGAGTTCATGCCCAACAAAGAGGACGAGACGTGTATGCGTTGTGCCGCCTGCGACTGCCACCGCAACTTCCATCGGCGCGAGGTCGAGGGCGAGAAGCCGCCGCCTCTCTGCGAGCTCTGTCGCAGCGGCCGACGTGGCGGCAGCACCGGCGGCGGCCTCCTCACCCCCGCCGGCGGCGGGGGTTCCGGCGCCGGCGACGACACCCCCGGCAGCATCGGAGGCTCCTCCCTGAAGAAACGCTTCAGGACCAAGTTCAGTGGTGAGCAAAAGGAACGTATGTATATGCTTTCTGAGAAACTTGGATGGAGGATCCAGAAACATGATGAGGCTGAGGTGGCACAATTTTGCGCTGATACTGGCGTCAAGCGGCATGTGCTCAAGGTCTGGATGCACAACAACAAGCACACCTTTGGTAACAGGAAGAGCGGTGGAGGCGGCGGTGGCGGGACGTCCTCGCCATCCTCGACGTCCCACCATCATCACCACCATCACCACCAACAAGATTGACACTTCATCAACCATGCCAAGGTTCCACCCCCACCCAAGCCATTAGAATGTTTCGTGTTTTTCAGGTTCATCTTTTGTTTGCCCTATCACTGCATTTCCCAACCCCACTTTGTTGTTGCCAACTCTCGTTTCATTCACACACAACACCTACATCAACAACCCTTTACACGCTAGGCAAAAGGCTCTTTGTATGTACACTATGAACAATGTACAACATCAACCTACAACATCAACCAACAACATCAACAGCAATGTCAAGCAATCAACCAACAACGCTATTTTGCAGCACCTCTTTGGAGAGCCCTCCTTTGCCTTCTCTTCTATGTAATGTATTTATAGTGAATGACAACAATTGATTCTTCCCAAAGGTCAATCCCAAATGTGTGAAATTTGGTTGGTCGCCCTTCCTTGCTTGGAAGGGGTCTCTTGAGCTTCCAGATAGTCTACCCTGGAAAAAAAATACATTTTTCATTTGCATGCACACACACGCGGGCCTTAGATACGAGCAGCTGGTATATTTTGGCACCAGCTTTAACATCATATTGCCTTTGGAGGTTTCGTCCAACCCTGTAGCCTCGTGTGACGACTGCTCATTTTGGGGCTTGTTTATCCTCGACATTCCTCCATCTAGGCATTACTCTAATGAATCCATCCCCATTTTGTATTAGCCGATCCTTGCAAGTCTCTCTTTTCGCCGCTATCTTTGCGGAAACGATTTGATGTTGAACTTTGCCAATGGATACAGTCACAGGCACCCTTGTGCTCACAAACATTTTCCTTGCTTTGAAATCCCCCTGCATTGTCCCACTCTTTGTGTTCCGCATCCCACGAAGATTCCATTTCCCGCCAAAGAAAATATCCCCGTACGGTTGGCCAGTCGTGTACGGTCCGGTACATTCGCGCCACCGACCCGTTTGAAAACAGGGCCTCGCATGGACCCCTCCATGCTCCCATCTTTGAAATTATCGAAATGAATCAGCCCACTTTTATACGTCAAAAGAAGAGCTGCATGATGATGGGCCTCTTTTGCTCTAAGAGATTTCTGGATCACCACACAAACCTTATCGCTTTGCTTTGGAGAAGAAATGGACAGTTTTATTTGTTCCAAAACTCTGCTGCAGGTCGTGTTTGTATTTTTCTGATAATTATAAAGAGAGGGAATAGAATCTGAAAACGAAAGCAATTAGACTATCGTGCAGTGCAGCTAATCTGGACTCAACTGGTTAATTTGGTCTACTGTTAATATCTGTCACTGAGGGATTAGCTCTGATTTTTCTAAGCAGTCACAAAGCCACTTTGGCACTCAGTGGGCATCATCACATCATCACATAATTAATGGAAGATTATTTATGCTTTTAAAAATTACTGTGGTGGCAAAACAGTCATTTTTACAGTATTCATCAGCATAGACAAATCCACCTACCATTATCAACAGCTTTTGAAAACTGTAGCAACAGCTCGACTTGTTTTTATAAATATGGTCTTGTAAAGCACGACAGAATTTCTAAATAAAATCCTCCTCGATTAAATCTAAGATTTGAAATTTTAATCGACAAAGCTTGGATTTTTATTTAGTTTTTATTCAGCCAAAGGTCGTGTTTGAGTTTGAACCTGACATACAGAGATCACGAGGAATGACAGCAGCCTATCACCAGCAAAAATTCAAAATTTGTGGCTGATTTTCTAGAAAGCATCCAATGAAAATCAGGGGGCCCTGCAGACCAGTCGTAATCTGATTAATTTGGGGTCAATTAGTACAGCCTTCCATGTGCGATACTGCAGGCGGCAAAGCGGTATTTTTCAAATTCAGATCGAGAAAATTCGAACACTGTGAGGTGCTAAGTATTGGGACAGGCTTTTGGGTGGTCCTGTCACGATTGTGGAAATTAAAATGGGCCTCCGCTCAGCTAGCGATGTGCACTTGAGTGGAGGGAAATTAGCCACGTTAGTGGGATTACATTTTCAATTTGCAAAAGTGGCCCGGCGTTCGAATCTCGTGATCGCGAGTCTCAAGACGTAATTTTGGTCTGGGAATAGTTATTTGCACGACAAAACGAGGTTCTTAGTTTAATTTTAAATAACCGAGCCGCATTAACGTCAATTGTGGGCGGGGAATAGTTTTGTTTTGTCAAAACAAGCATCTTAGCTTATCGATGAAGACCAAAGCCGTCCTATTGATGTTGATTAATTGGGAATATTAATTTAATCATGCCGTTTATTTAATTGGTAAATAATGTCACTCATACGTGAGGTCCAGCTTGCATTTGTACGCTCATGTCATAACAATATACCAAAATAATACTTTGGTTGGATCGATGGAATCAAAAAAATTTCTCACAGGTTCAATGGTCTAGACCTATATCCATCCATGAGCAATTAGCCTTGGATGAGTTCACTTATGCTTTTTTGAATCCACAAGAGCACCAAGACCATACCCAAAATGCCACCAATGAGGAGTGTAGATCCGGAAAGAAAATGAGAAGCATACGACTTGGAGGCTGACGATCTTCGCCCTGACGTGCTGGATATAGAAGACATGTATTGAAGAACCAGAACTATGATCACCGGAACCAGAAACATGGGTGCTACTAGTGAGAACTGTGAACTAGGAGGATCTTCCTCTTCCTCCTCTTCTTCCTCCGGTGGCTTCATTGAGATGTACCATGGTACAATGATGATTGACATAACAAGTGTGAGGAGCAATAGGGGCACTAGTGGAGACGGTGATGATGATGGATCTGCCATTGTTCTGAAGGAAATATCATCACCTGGTTGATGATGGTTGCTATAATAAAGATGGCGATCTTGACCTTGAGGCACCACCAGCAGCAGATTGTTGCATATTCATTGTGATTGTGAGCAATGGAGAGTGTAGAGAAGAAGCTGCAACTAATGGAATATTCCCGGCACCCTGGGCCGAGCGGGGTATGTGGAGAATGGGGATAGGCAAATCCGGATTTTGCCCTCAAAGGGGAGGAATGCTGATGAGGGGAAGTCTTTTGAGAAATGCGGCGTAAAGGGAAACTATTCTGGACAGGTTTGCCCTAATTCCCTGGAAACTTTAGGTTTCATTTTGGCGCTCCCTTCGTCGCCCGGCCCGTGATGCTCGTGAGTTCGTCGTGAGAGGGAAGGCAGGTTTCCCATACAGATTCATCGTTTGGAAGTGTACTTCACAGCGATCCCGTGATCAATCGAGATATTTTCCGGGGCGCCACTCCATTCGGGGAAAAGTTCAGGTGTGTGGATCTGGTCCAGCTGTGTCCCTTTCGATCTACAATGGGTGCGATCAGTCGATTCATGTAAGCAGCGGATGGTGTGGCTCATTCGGACGAACTTAGGGTTTGGAAAATTCCTCCCCCGTCTTTGCAGGCGTTGCTTCTTCCTTTGAGGCTACGTCTCAAGAAAAATGCTGGAGGAGAATTCAGAGACCCATGAATCCACCTCTGGGAAGGATGGGCAGGATGAGGAAATGGAGTTCGAGGAGCGTGATCCCACGGGTCGATATGGCCGGGTATGTGTCATTGGACGGATTCCCCGTCTGAAATTCCCCTGTTCTTGCAGTACAATGAGATCCTGGGCAAAGGGGCCTTCAAGACAGTGTACGTATACTTCGTAGACATTGTTAGTAGTCTCCATATTTGTTTAATGTTTAATTCATATGAAATTAGGTCAAGCATGTTAACTTCGTTGTTTAATTGCATATTTTAATGGTTGTTGGCTTAACCATGGTTATACTCATCCAGTTACCGGGCGTTTGACGAAGTCGACGGTATTGAGGTGGCGTGGAACCAGGTCAAAGTCCAAGACGTCTTGCAGAGTCCCGAGGACTTGGAACGTCTCTACTCAGAGGTCCACTTGCTCAAATCGCTGAAACATAAGAATATCATCAAGTTGTACAATTCGTGGGTGGACACAAAGACCAAGAACGTCAACTTCATAACCGAGATCTTCACCTCGGGAACCCTACGACAGTAAGTACTAGTAGCGTTTGTTTAGACACCTTTCTGCTAACGTTTCTAGCTTTTTCTCGCCTCAGGTATCGCAAGAGGCACAAACATGTCGACATGAGGGCTGTGAAGAATTGGGCCAAGCAAATCCTTCGCGGTTTGCTCTATCTTCATAGTCACAACCCTCCGATTATTCACCGCGATCTCAAGTGCGATAACATCTTCGTCAATGGTAACCAAGGCGAAGTGAAGATCGGTGATTTAGGGCTTGCTGCTATACTACGTCAAGCCCATGCAGCCCATAGCGTCATTGGTAAGTAGTTCTAGATGGTTTCTCTGGGTTTTCAAGTGTTCTAGAGATTTTAGAATGGTTTGGAAGGTTTTAGGGTTTAGGGTTTGACGTCTAGTGAGGTTTTTTCTTATGAGATGTCTTTGTAGGGACCCCTGAATTCATGGCTCCCGAACTCTACGAGGAAGAGTACAATGAGCTTGTGGATATATACTCGTTTGGAATGTGCCTATTGGAAATGGTCACTTTCGAGTATCCATACAGTGAATGCACAAACGCGGCTCAAATCTACAAGAAAGTGACCTCCGTAAGTAATTTTATATGCATTACTTTTTTCATTTATTTTTCGGGCTCCGTGTACTAAAATACGTATTTTTTTGTGGGTCTTTTTCCAGGGGAAAAAGCCGGCCGCCCTCGAGAAAGTTAAAGATCTGGAAGTCAGGGCATTCATCGAGAAATGTTTGGCCACGGCTTCGAAGCGGCTGCCGGCGCGAGAGCTTCTCATGGATCCGTTTCTTCAGCAAGACGGCGACCGCGAGACGATGGACATCATACCGCCGATCTCACGTTGCGCTTCTCGGGCCGACGACATGGAGGGACTGGGGACGATCAAGGAGGAGCTCTCGCCGTCGAGGGCCGACGGAGGGAACCGTCGGCTGGAAGCCGAGGAACAGGCCGAGATGGAGGCCGAGTTCGATGAGCCGGGGACTCCGCCGACTTCGGCTCGGCTGATTGAAGAAGAAGAAGAGCACGTTGAGAGCCCGGACAGCGCTCATTCGGGGACCTCGGACGGGAGTGACAACATGAGGAACACTTTTAGTCTGAGGGAAGAAGGGAAGCGCAGCCGGGATTTCAAGGTGAAAGGAAAGAAGAAAGACGATGATACGATATTTCTACGAGTTCGTATAGCGGACCATGAAGGTGACGATTATTTTTTCGTAATTATGATTTTTTTCATCATTTCTAACACGTTCGTTCTCAGGTCACATACGGAATATACATTTCCCGTTTTCAATCGAGGGCGACACAGCGATGAGCGTTGCAAGCGAGATGGTCGCGGAGCTCGACCTATCGGATCAAGACGTGACAACGATCGCTGAGATGATCGACGCAGCAATCGTAGCCCTGGTCCCTGACTGGCGACCCGGCGCCTCGTTCGAGGAGAATGGTATCATCGAGGACGACACCCTGAGAGACGAGCCGCCGGCCCCGACCGCCGCCGAGGACCCCACGGAGACCGAGGTCGGCAGCCAGACGGACCCCGAGACGAGGTCCAACGCCGACGAGGAGCCCGAGGAGGCGACTCCGGCTGCAGCCACGAGCTCCAAGTCGAGGTCTCCGAGGACGGCTCTGATGCCGTACTCGCCTCGGGTTGAAGGGACGTCCTCGAATATGCGAGGTCGGTTCGAGGAGGTGACGTACCACCCCGAGGCGTCCGAGATGCACAAGTACAAGTTCGACATGCCGGCTTGTGCTGAGGTCCGAGAAGGCGGGGACGAGTGGGACATGCCCGGGGAGGTGAGCTCGCCGGTGGCCAACACTCAGGGGTCGTACGTTGATGTGAAGACCGAGCAGACACCGACGAACTTACTAGAGATCGTTGAGCATCAGAATGTGGACGCTGGATGCAATGAGGTTTTGGTGACGATTAAGAGCGCCGGGTGTCCCATGAGCAACGACGGCGACGAGGAGGAGCCCGTGGAGAAGGCCGAGGTGGTGGTCGACTGCTGCTCCGCTAGTGATCACGATCATCACGATCTCGGGGTCATCTCGGGTAGTGAGCCCGAGGTTATCTCGGTGCCGATTGCCCCGGGGAATGGCTCGGAACAAGATGAGTCGATTGCGAGGGAGTTGAAGTTGCTGGCCATGAAACAGGAGCAGGAGCTACGTGATCTTCAGAAGAAGCACGAGTCGGCGCTGCTAGAGATTAGAAACAGGTGCCGATGTAGTAGTAGTAGCGCTGGACGCGGTGGTACTACCACGACGGTTGAGGTTAGTGGTAACCATGGTAGTGGTAACCATTGTTTATTGCAAGATGAGTTGTCGTCGAAGGCTGGTGGCTCATCGTCAGTGGAAGTTAACAAGGCGGAGCTGTTGAGAAGTCCAAGCCTGCCGCCCGACTGCTTCCTCCATCACCAAGCGAACCTGAAACCGATTCAAACGGGAGTTGCACCGGGTTATGAGGGTGGTAATGGTACTAGTCATGGTAATGGTAATGGTAGTCTGGACCAGCACAGGCACGAGCAGCTCCATAAGTCGATTGGCGAACTTGAACTTGAGGCCAAGACCTTGCAAGGGTTGAACCATTCTTCGAGTCGGAATGGGTTTCTTAGTAGCAGTGGTGGTGGCGGAGGTTGTGGTGGTGGTGGTGCTACTGGTGGTGGTGGCTGGATTTGATTGATGGCTCTTTTGCATGGTCTCTGCAAATTTGTGGGCATTGTTGTGTTCGTTATATCGTTTTCCTTTTGATGTTGCAGGTTCACCATTGTACAGCGTTTTTTTTCTTGAGAAGTTGCTTCACTCATGTGAATAACATTGTTTTGTGTTGGTCGATTCGTATATGGAGTTGCTTGTTCATAGCATTGGTTCGTTTGTATACTTGTGTGTGAATTAATTGACATTGTATACAGAAAAACCCAAAGAAAATTGTTGTAAAGAACGAATGCATAGTCTTATTCTACATGTAAAACTCTGAAACTATTATTAAACACTACTACTAGGCATTGGCTGGTGGTTCATGTAGAGTGAGACCATCGAAGTTGATCGACGTCGCTGGGTATTAAACTAGATTGCTGTCGGAAATTTTCAGAACATAGTGAGATTATTTCTGGATGAAATAGATGCTGGAATATAGAAATGCAGGTGCTGTCATGGCAAAGAAAGAGACTACAACCTGCATCCAAAAATCCTGAAAAAGCAAAGGACTACGATTACATTATGCACCCCTATCCGGTTAGAAATAATGCTAACCTGCATTATTTGGGTGACCGAGAGACCCCTATCCGGTTAGAACTGCCTTTTGATTCAAGTAAGCATTATTTGGGTGACCAGAGATCAAACATGCACAGGATGACGGTGATAAGCATGGTTGATGACAATCCGATGACAATAGATGAATAGACACCCAGACTGAAGCAACACATAACAAGAGGCATGCCCACTTTATACATTATGGTGAGCCTTTGAAAAAAATGAACAAAAACATTATTCGAGTACATATTTGTCAATTAAACGCATGTTTTATCAATCATTCAAAGTCGTAAGCTACTTCAATGCTTGGGAAGTTGCATGTTGTTCAGACGCTCGAGTGCGAGAATGAGAGCCTGGGTGCCTAGGTGACCTTCGCCATGGGCCTGAAGCGAGACGTACAGCTGCTGGGCAAGTGCAAGCCCGGGTAGGCACAAGTTGAGCGTCTGGCATTCGCGAAGTGCAATCCCCAGGTCCTTGACGAAGTGTTGCACAAAGAAACCTGGTAGCAAGTCCCGTTCCAGGATCCTGCTTGAGTAGAGCTCCAGAGATTTAGAAGCAGCAGCACCTGAAGATATGGCCTTGAGGAACGTGGGCATGTCAAGGCCAGCCCTATGAGCATAGAGCATACCCTCCACCATCCCTACCATGGTAGTAGCAATCATGATCTGGTTCCCAAGCTTGCAACTTTGCCCAGTTCCGGCATTCCCCATCCAAGTTGCTTTGCCCATGAGATTGAACAAGGGCACCATCGCATCAAACACGTTCTTGTCTCCGCCAACCATGATCGACAGGGTGGCTGCCTTAGCTCCCTTGTCGCCTCCGGAAACAGGAGCATCCAATGCAGAGCATCCTTGGGCAGCTGCAGCCATGTGAATCTCGCACGCGAGGGAAGGCTCACTGGTGGTCATGTCCACCACGATGCCGCCGGCAGCCAAGCCCTGGAGCACGCCATGATCGCCCAGGATGACTTGA
>LDJE01101856.1:0-10291 GCA_001021135.1 Selaginella kraussiana
GAATATTCTAAAGATATTCGGCGAGCTCCCGTACGGAAGCTCGCTTTTTGCGAGGCCCCGTTAAGTGAGAATCGGAAGTTGCAATGCCGAACAAAAAGTGTGTTGTTTTATAATGCAGAAAAATACAGGCAGAAACCATGAAGGAAGCCACTCCTGGGAGAACATACACTGTGAACAGCTTCCATTCTATGTTCGATGTCTGTCCTAATGTGTGAATGAACGCAGAGACTATACTTTGAGGACGGCTGTTGGATCTGCGTCACTTCAAGTGGGAATGCCTAAGGCTGGCCATTCCAAGTCTTCGCAAATGCCCAGAGTGCCATTTGTGAAATAAAGGAATACAGGCAACAGATTCAAATGCACCCACCGGCTTCACCCCAACTTTATCACGGCCAGAGTCAAGATGAGAAAAAATTCACAATGTTATAGGCGGATGAACTTTTGTTTTTGCATCTAGTCACACTACCAATAAAAAGTTGCTTATGAAAGTTTGCTATATTACTTCAAGGCGAGGTCGGGAGACGTCCTGCGCAGTTTCTGATGTTGATATGATGCCAAAGGAACAACAAAATTACCAAGGAAAATCCTGGGGAATTTCTCTGAATTTACGTTTACGATATACAACCATCATCACCAGCTGCATTCTCGGGTTTAGATAGTTCTAGAACGTCTCCTTCCAAAGTCCCAGTGAGGTGCACTCTGCTCTGACGTGCCAGGTTCTGTTTAGTATACTAATATCACGTTATCGTTATCGTTATCGCCTCATTATGTGATACGATAACGTGATATCTGATATATTTCTGATATCTATGCTGGAAGAGCTTGTTTCTTTGAAGGTGCTGTTTAATAACCTGAATAATGTAGTTAATAATTTTGACAAATGAAGTATGATTGTCTCCTTAAAAACTAGCTCACTTTAAATGTATATGAAATGCTACATTGTCTCACCGCTACAGCAATAAGTTCTATTATTCAACAAACTATTATAAGAGTAATTTATTAAGAAATGTTGTATACTACAGTATGTGTATAATACAATCAAATAAAACACGTATCACAATCCCTTTGAAACAGCATTGCTGTCTTCGCCTAGTAGAGCAGCTGTACAGCTCTCAATATCAGGCTCCATTACTTTAGCAGGCTCGCTGGGAGCGTCGATATACAACAAATAATGCTGAACAATGAAAAGGAGGTCGAAGGCAATACTTTCCTGCAAGCACAAACATTTAAATCGTTTGCCAATTTATATTTCATGACTTACCAAGGATAATCCAACCTTGCCAACATTCCCCGAGAAATTTTCAGCAGAGTCTGCACCACAACCAAGAACAATCATTCACCATCCTTCCAAACACAAAAACTTACGCTGATCGATTGATTGCACAACCATCTGAAGTATATTGGCAATCCCGCCTGATATATCAAGCAGAATGTTACCAATACTCCAGCCTTGAGTGCTTTTTCGTTTGAAATTAAACCAAGCCTGTATATACGCAACGTTGAAGAATAAATGCATTACTCACGAAAATTCATACCTGCGGGATGTATTTGATAGCCGTCATCACAAGTTGGATAATACTGCACATGGAAGAAGGTTACCATGGTATACTATCACAATAGTACGACGACGTACTTGAAGACTGATACCAGCCAGAACCATTCTCCTCTGCAGATGCCAATGATCAAGCAAATGAAACCAGAGATCCAAGCTGCGAACGACACGAGAGCTCCTGATCTCGATAGTTTTTGGTTGCCTCTCTGAGCAGGAACCATGAGAACTCATACTATACGTATACTATACGTGGTACTCACGTCGTAGATGAAGATCTGGATTATCGTGATCGAAGTGAGCAGCACTGCGTGGATGGAGAAGGCAACGTCATTGGCGGCAACTGGGATCATCTGAAAAGAAGGTGTCACGGCCAATGAGTCTGCGGTTAGTAGTTTGTACCTCGTTAGCACCATGTTTTTCGCGGTACTGCCTCTGGACAATGGGACTGAAGAACATCGCCGCATTGTAGATGAGGTAGCACGAATGTTTGGTGAGGTTGAGCACTACGAAGTCGAAGTTGAGGCCAATGACACTGTGGAGAAGCGAAAACTCAGTGTTTTTGATGGACGTGTTTCATGAAACGAACCTCTTACGACGGTAATTGAGAAGGACTTGAGGGTAGAAGCTGATCGACCAGGCACAGAAGGCAAACCAGCCAAGAACTTGGTAGAGAATGGACAAGCTTTCCGAGTGCCATTCCGTCATAGCTGCTTGAGATACCTCCCTTACTTGCACTTATTCATAGCGCATACACATTGAACCTAAACTCTATTGTGCCTTGAATCTGGTCCCATCTTGGAATTATATGGGGTATATATGATCAAGCAACTTTTCCTTCAAATATGATGACTTGGCCGAGTTGGTCTAAGGCGCCAGATTAAGGTTCTGGTTCGAAAGAGCGTGGGTTCGAATCCCACAGTCATCATTCTCTTTTTTACTTTCATTCATACGTTTTTTCCTTTTGTTTTCAAAATTTAAAACGATGTTAGGAGAGGAGACCCTCCTAAGGATTTTCTGTTCTTGATTACATTGATTGTTCGATTCAAAGACAACAATATTGCCAACAAGAGTCTCTTTCTGCAGTGCAAGCTTGCAGGGCTCGTCCCTGGCCTAAATTACCGTTTTACCATGTAACATCTCAAGCTTCCTCATCACTGGGATGTATCGACTCGGAAGGCCTACACAACCTTACATTCTGTACACCAAAGTTCTACCATGCCAACAAAATAACAAGTGGTCTTCAACATTTCGAAACACCAGTTTAACGTACTTACCAAATCAAGTTGTTGTATTTATATTTTATTCCACTCTAAACAATACAATTCAAGCATTGACACTCCCGCACTCCTTCCGTATCTCTCCATTATACTTGGTTTTCCAACCAATGCTGCCCATCTTGATCATGGATTGAGTGTACTTTTGAGCAAAGAGCCAGGGGTTTTCTGCCAAAGACTGCACCAAGTTTGCAGTGGATCCGTACGCCAAGGTCTGATCTGAAGTGAGAACACCCCTACCAAAAACTAGATTTCTGTAGTAAGAGTTGTCAAACCAGAACTCTGATCTTCTATCAAGTTCGACAGTGGGTGATAGGCTAAATCCTGGTGGGCACCTTCTTTGAAGATCAACAAGGAAAGTGGCATCAATCCTTGGGTCCGGTCTTCCTGTGTTGCTGAAGTTGTATAAACGGTTTTGAATAAGTGCACACTTCGAAGTTCCAATTGTGTGTCCCCCAGAAAGCAGTACCAAGTCCTCCTCTGAAAGACCTTTCTTTCTGAAACTTTCCTTGAGTTGAGCAGCCTCCATAAGAGGACTGGGAAGATTATCTAGTGCCTGTTGAGAACTAGATACTCTACCATCGTATCTTCCAATTGGAACTCTGTAGTATGGACCTCCAAGCTGCAAAAACATATACCTACGATATGAACATATAAACTCACCAGAACGGAAGAATCTCTGGCAGCCAGAGCTAGGATGTCAGCACATGACATGATGCCTGGGCAAGCAGCTTCCACCCTTGCCTTTGCATCTTCAATGACTTCAAATCCTCGTGCGGACTTTTCGTTGGGTGGTGCATGTCTTTCAGTGTTAGGGCCATCGAGAAGAATCGATCCATCGCATCCCTGGAATATATGAATCAAGTTTAGTCATACATGCAAATAATCTTACATCTACAAAGCAGTCGTGGAAGTGTAGTCTAAGAACACCAGCGACGATTGTATTGTCCCTTCTAAAGTGGTCTTCAACTGTTTTCCTGATGATCCATTCTGCATAAGGACAATAGCCGTATCTATGCCACCACTGTCCAGAAACTAGTCCGGAGGAGAGAAGTACTAGCGTTGAAGCCAGAAGAACAGCACTGTAGCTAGACATTTCGTGCTTTTCCAAAACTCTACAAAGTTCTGATTCATAAATGAATATCTATCGAGGAGCATTCTAAAGAAAAGATGGACAATCAGTCGTATCTTTTCTTTAGATTGCTCTTCTATAGATATTTAACTATGAATTATAACTATCTTTTAGAGCATTGTGTTTGAACTTTAAGCATGGTACGAAAATCATTCTAGTCTAGAATAGGCGTCCCTCGTACTCTCATGGCTGGTGCAAAACCTTGCCTTCACCCAATCATGTAAATATACGATTGTTAAGTTATTGAGTGGACATCTCGAGTGGTAAGGTCGACGAATTTGTGACACATGGATGTGGTTATTGAAAATCGTAAAATGACCATCCAGCTTGTAAAAGTGCTGGTTTTTAAAACTTAAAGGTCAATACCTTTACATTCGTATCTATACATGATCCTTATATTTAGGGCAAAACCCTAAATCCTGGCAGTGACAGTAGTAAGTAATTCGAGATGGTCCACAGTGAACCCTCCTCAGTAGAGCTCACGATCCAGTTCGATCTTTCGATCAAACCAAGGAACGCCAATGACAAGGAGAGGCGCATGTGGACGGAGGCAAGGGATGCAAACAAGGAGCGAGTCGACAATCTGTTAAGCAAACGCAACTTCAGGAGCTCAAAGGAGCTGGAACAATTCCTAAAAGACAATGCACGAAACATGCAATGCCCACTCTGCAGCGCAACTCACAGCAAATGTACCGAGTTCAACAACAAGCAGCAGCACAACACTCGTCTCCAACCTCGCTACGTTTGCCACAACTGCGGCGACCGCTGGGTGCTCAATGGATCATTGGACTACGACCAGAAGCGCAACAAGATCCCCAAGGTCCCAAGGAAGCGAACGCCCTCCAAGAAGAAGTGCCCGCGCACCGCCTCCGCCAAGAGGAGCAAGAGGAAGAAACGGTCCGACATCGACGAGTCGGACGTCGAGGAGTTCGAGTCGGAGTCGGAGATGACGTTGGACGACGGCGGTAAACGGTCGTCTTCGGTCAACGGCGACGACTGCGCCGGTCGTAAGCGGCCCAGAGTCAACGTGATAGAAGAAGCCGAGGAAGATCTGCCGAGCGACGCCGACCTCGACGCCGACGTTGACCTCGACGACACCTTGATGAACTTCGTGCGGCAGCTGTGGTTGAATCAAGAACAAGATGAGCCCTGCCTGATCGACTTTCCGCCGTGGTCGATCCATTCCCTGGTCGGACCGCCGATCATCTTCAGCCGATGTTAGAAACGGAGGCGCCAATGGTAAAACCGGCAATTACAATTACAACGACGATGAATGTTTTCCCCAACTTACAGTTAATTCATCGCTTGTTTGCTTTCCCCCAAGTGTTTAGCAACTAATTGATCTACCAAAGCGCGGATCTAGAAACAAAACGTCGAAAATCTCATGAAAATTCTCGATATATAATAGAATTTCTCACCTTGCTTTTCCGCTTAGAATTCAAATACTCGGATGGATTGGAGTCCCGAGCTCCGTCTCTCTCCATGACCTGAAAAAACCCCCATAAAACGAGAGCTCGAAAAACACACTAAAATCGAGGATTATACCTTCATCGTAGCCTTCTTCACGATCGTCTTGAACGCCTCCTTCTGAAGCTTCCGCTCCTTGTAGAGCGGGTTCAAGAGCTGAGCAACGTAGTCGGACACGGCTTTCTTCACTTGTTCGGACGCCGGTCCTTCGGGAGCTTTCGCCGTCTCCGGGACCCGACTCGGACTGCTGCTCTTCTCGGCTCGCTCCCGACTCGGACTGCTCGTCTTCTCGGCTCGGACCCGACTCGGACTGCTCGTCTTCTCGGCTCGGACCCGATTCGGACTGCTCGTCTTCTCGGCTCGTCCCCGACTCGGACTCCCGGATCGTACCCTGCTCGGGCTACCGTGGCTGCTACCATGGTTACGGGTTGAATCCTTCCGTGGCCTGTGGGTGTGATGGTGATGGTGCTCTCTCGAGCTCGAGCGGTGGTGTTTCCTCGTCCAATCCTCCTCCACAGTCTTCTCAACCTTCTCCCGCTTCGCAAACCTATGAAAAGATAGGATTTTCGGCAGGCTCGGAAGTGGTAGAGCCCCGGCCGATGCATACGCCTGCAAAAAAACGGCATGTTCTCGTACGAAATATGTATACGCGGTATACATACCTCGGCGGCAGCTCGGGCAGCAGCCTCGCAGGCTTCCGCTTCTCTCCGAGCAGCAAGCTCGGACTCCGAGATCTCAACCTCGTTCTCACCGGACTCGAAGTCCCCGGAGCTTGTAGTCCCGCTCTTCTGATCCTGCCGGCTCGACGCCTCGGCGTTGCCATGACTGTGTTCTCGCTGCGAAGACGAGCAAGCCGGACCCGAGGCCATCTCCTCGTCCTTGAGCTTCCGTTGTGGCTTCCCAAGCCCTTGCAGAGCCTTTTCTCTGCGAGTGAGCTCCATCCATACCTTCACAAGCTGCTCTGAAAGAACTCGGATGTCCCTGCTACTGTGAACGCAAACCTTCTCCTTGATTGTCCTCCCAACACCTAAAAAAAAGACAATGTTTAAGTTTAGGGTTAAGGTTAGGGTCTAGGGCTCGAACCAGAGAGACGGATGGAGTGTATATCGGTCCCCACAGTGAGAAGCAGGCGGATACACCGGCGCAAGAGCTGAGTTCCGTCTTTACCCATCGCACCCTGAAGTACATGTGTTATATACGTATCAAAATATGGGAATATACGTACCTGTATCCATGTATTCAGGATCGAAAGCCCGTCCTTAGTCCCAGCGAACGCCTTGACGGACGCCGCCGGAAGATGAATCATCTCGTTCGCAAGAAACAGTCGTCCGGCGGTGGTTTTCGCACTTTTGAACATGTCCTTGAGAAGATCAACTTTCGTAAACGGGACCTCCTCACCATCACCGCCGCCGCTGCCGCCAAGGTTCATCGAGAACTCGGCTGCCGACATCCGATGTTGCATATCTCGGACTTCATTCCGCTCGCTATCGGGCTGCCGATGCGCCGCCGCCATCGCCTCCGCCTCCTCCACAAGGTACCCTCGGTTCTCCAAAATGTCGATAATCCTCACGGCCTCTTTCAACCCGCTGAGCATTGCGCCGCCGACGGTATCCGGGTGCTCCTTGCACGTCGCCTCCCCCGCGAAAAACAGACAATTTTCCACAGGCCGGCCAAGGATATCGTAGTCTTCCCCAGACGCTCCAACTGCGACGTACGAATACGCACCTCGGCTGAACTCGTCCGACCCCCAGTCCGTAACTTTGGCCATTCTCGGCTCCGGCACCGCCGACTGTCCGAACAGCTTCCGGAGAACCGCGAGAGCATGTGGGACGAGGTCCTCGGTCCCGTGTTCCTGGGCAAAAACCGCTGCTTTTCCGACAACGAGTCCGATCAAAACCGGCGCATTCACAACCTTGAAGAGGTTCCAGAACTGAAAACACTTCCCCCGAAGCTCCGTCGTCTCGGCTATGGCCCCGAAGATGTCCGTGTTCACGTCCCAGAAAACCCGATCAAATTCCATGACCACCTTGTTGAGGACGCCGAACCCTAGTCGGCTAATGGCGCCGGACTTCCACCCGGGCAGCTGCGGCACGAACTTGATCGACTGCGCCTTCAGGCACCCTAATGGTACCGTCAGTAGTACCGCGTCCGCCTCGTAAAGCTCACCATCGTTAGTGGTAACCCTGACCTGCTTCCGCTTGGTACCACCTTTACCATGTACGTCCTTGGACGTATACGATACCTCGGTTACCACCTTCTCGAACCGTACGTCCAACCCCTGAGCTAGGTTTTCCATCAACGTACTATAGCCGCCTTTGATCATACAATGCGGACCCGCAAAACCACCGTATACCTCATCCTGGTTCCAGTACGGTAGCGATACGTTCTTCAGCTCGGCTGCACAGCCGTACTCCAAGTGCGCGATATGCCAGTCCATGATCCGTCTCTCGGCAGCGTCGGAAGTGTCCTCGGCCTCCATCTCGGACTCCGACCTCGGCGTCCTCGGGGTTCTCGGCTTCTCCTCACTCTTCGCAAGCTCATCAAGTTTCGCCTGTGCGAAGTCGGCCACCGTAACCTCGGCCTGGTCTGGGACCTCCACATCGGTGTCCAACCTCGGAGCAGCCCGAGACGCAGTCCGAGACGCCTTCCGCTTGAGCAGTACGTGCTCCAGCCCCTCCTCGAGCGACATCCGCAAAGCTGCGTCCCCTTCCTGGGCGATCAACTTGATCGTATCGTCCAACAATGCATTGAAGAGATCCTCAAGCGACCGATCCAAGTCCGCCGACAGCTTCATCCCGGTGACCGTATCATACAACGGACAGTCGTTTCGGATAGCCAGAAGCTCGAGTCCGAGTTGCTTGCAAAGCAACGTCGAGTAGTCGGCCGGCCTCTCGGCCTCCGTCTTCGTCCCCGTGATGATACTCGCGCCGAGATCAATCGGCACCGAGAACGTCTCCCTGTCCGTGAACACTCGGCCTCCAACTCGGCTCCTCGCCTCGAGCACCGTAACCCTGTAGTTGAGCCGATGTAAATGCTTCGCAGCGATCAGCCCAGCCGGTCCGGCACCGACAAGCACGATATGCTTCCGCTTCCGTTCTCGGTCCCTTTCGTCGTCCGACGCCGTCCGACACCGTCCGATGTCAGGTCCGACGACCTCGGGCTCCTCTACGCTACCATCTATATCCATTGGAACTACGTCCTCCTCCTCGTCCCCAAAAACGCTCTTCGGCCTCTTCACGATTCCGATATTGATGTATCCCTGTAAGAACGATCAGAACCCGAGCTCGACCTCGGACTGTAACCTCGGACTTACATGGTGATCCAAAAAGTCGTGGACGTCCCTTACGAGTGCAGCTCGAGGTGACTCGTCTGGCTCCGGAGTTGCGCTCACCCCACAGTCCGTAACGAGAAGCCGGCGTCCGACGTCCTTCATCCATAGTTTCAGAATGAAATTCCTGCAGTAAAAAAACCACGTATATAAAAACCCACAAAAAGCCATGGAAAAAACGTATAAATGGAAAAGTTCATACCTGCACTCCAAGTACTCGTACTGCCGTGACTTTCGTTTGATGAGGTCCTTGAAACGGATCTTCTCAGTCGGACTGAGGTCGTCTTCTCGGAGTCCGACTGAAACAGCCGCAAACTCTCCGAGATCATCAGCTTGCGTCTGTTCCTGAGTCGACCCCATGAGCACCTCGAACTCGAGCTCCCCGAGGTTCTCCCGTTTCCTCTTCTTGTACCCCCGAATCGGCTCCTTCAAAGACTGCTCGGACCTGTTCTCGGCGTCCATGCTCTCAGCCTCCTTAACCTCACCGTCCTTAACCCCCTTAACGTCGTCACCTTCCTCTTTAACGTCCTTAACCTCATCATTAACTATCCCTTCCATTTGGGACCTTAAACTAACCATAACCATCCCCACAATCTCCTCATCGTTTTCGATCTGGGACCCTTCCTTAACCTCTTCTTTAACTATCACTAAACGCTCACCATCGCCATGGTTACCATGGTTACCTACCGAATCCGCTTGCATGGTCTCACCCCCAATATCGTGGATTTCCGTGGGACGTTTCACCGTGAATCCTTCACCGTGAAGCTTACCATCGTCAGGCATGACCATGGTGACCCAAAAGCTACCGAAAAAATGCCAGACCTAGGTCCCAAAATAAAATGCATGGGAGACG
The DNA here is from genome assembly GCA_001021135.1 of Selaginella kraussiana. Classification (NCBI taxonomy): domain Eukaryota; kingdom Viridiplantae; phylum Streptophyta; class Lycopodiopsida; order Selaginellales; family Selaginellaceae; genus Selaginella; species Selaginella kraussiana. The sequence continues at coordinate 9,607 of LDJE01101856.1, forward strand.
GAAAATTTTCCTGGCTGATTTTCTCTGCCAACAGGCAGAATTTCCCGCTTGGCACGCCGCACCTGGATCGGATTTCGCGGGGACAAATTTCCTGCTCTTCAACACTTACGTGTGAGAAAATGCTCCTCCTCGTTCGTCGCTTCGTCTCGTCGTCCTCGATGAACGGTGCTCTCCGGGACCAAAATGAGCGCCTCAATCTAGCTGCCGCCCGCCGTACCAATGTGTCAATCGTCGTACTCTGGTTCTAGGGTTTTGAAGTTCCCATTTAGGGCTTCCAAAAGTGATAAAGCGAAATTACTTTAAAGTGAAGTGCTATTAATGTTTCCCTCTAGATATATTTTCTGAAATATATTTCCTGAAAAATGGAACCAGGAAACTCCAATTATTTCACCAATTTACTGAGAAAATAAAATATAACCAATATTCAGTTTGGAGTTTAAGCACAAGCACAGTAGCTTTGGTGAAAAGACACATTGCTTGAGATGCAAGCAATTTATCTTAACCTGAATTGGCTAAGTCCCGGTTGCCGTTTGAGTTTAACCAAATGCAACCAGGATGCATTGTTCGCATGTTTGAACTTAGTTTTTTCCATTACCGCGTTTGCGGCTTCTGGTTAAAATATTGCCAGTTTTGCTGCCTGCTCAAGATTCTTCGAGCATGAGCAGCTCATTTTCCGAAGTATATA
>LDJE01101907.1:0-11293 GCA_001021135.1 Selaginella kraussiana
TGAAAACCCCGACATTGGAAACCAGATTTCACGTTTCCAGACGTAAGTTATTTGCTTTAATCATATAAAAGCAACAAAAAACTATACATTACAAGAAGAAGCCAAGAGAAAACTACAAGGACAAGGCAGCCCAAAAGTGGCTAAGTATGAAAAGGACAATGAAGACTACGAAGACTATGAAGACTATGATGACTATGAAGACAGTTACGAATGGAGAAAGGCAACGTGGCGAGCATGCACAAGTGTAACCGTTTATGGGTAGTAAAAAAACTCAGCCTCTGTAGAAGAGAGGCATCCTCACTTCTTTCACGAAGAATCCTTGTATTTTCAGTTATTCAATTACAGTTTCTCTTGGCTCAAGTCTCGAGGAGGATCCGAACTTGTAGCATTCCTGTCTATTTTCTGGCCATTACTTTGTTCGACGGTGAACCTGTGCTGCCAAGAGCGCCAGGCCGTCTTTGTTTGTTTGTGGTAATGAACCGGAGCAGCCAAGAGCCCCCGGCTACCCAGCTGACTTTGGAAGCAGCAGTGAGCTGCAGTTTTCGTCATCAGCCGCAAGGAGCGAGGAGGAGCTCGGCTACGACGGCAAAGCGGACCACAAAGGACTGTGGAGATGCGAGGATTTGACAACAGCCGCAAGGAGCGAGGAGGAGCTCAACTACGACGGCATAGCGGACCACAAGGGACTGTGGAGCTGCGAGAATTCGACAACAGCAGCAAGGAGTGAGGAGGAGCTCGACCACGACGGTTAAGCAAACCACAAAGGACTGTGGAGCTGCGAGGATTTGACAACAGCCGCAAGGAGCGAAGAGGAGCTCGATTACAGTGGCAAAGTAAAAGACGAAGGACCTTGGACACCAGACTACAAGGAGATTTTCTACAACAACGACAAAGAAACCACGAAGGACTGTGGAGGTAGATCACTGCACCAAGCCATCCTTACTCACGCCTATGCTAGCTGTTTGTGTGGATTGTTTTCCCCAATTTCTAGAGGAGCTTTTCTGGACGAGTTGCGGAGGAGCTGACACTACTGGACACTGCTGCACTCGACATACAAGGAGGAGCGACTACAATTACAAGCATCGGACCCGGACTGCAGCCAAGGAACGATCTACTTCAATCTCCAAAGTCAGACAACACCTTCATCCTACGACAGTGCAAGCGGAGAACGACTGCGAAAAGTGAGAGGAAGAACTACGAGTGTGACTCTCATAGCGAGACTACGACATAGTCTCCGGCGATTACGACCCGAAGATTTTAAGTTCAAATTTTTCGGCGATCATGATGGGATGGTAGTCACTGATCAACCATGGAAAGATGGGGCTTGAAATCCCCAAGGAGCTTTTGCTGACGATACACGAGGCTTACTACAAATACAAGAGGGCTGCCAGAACCTATGTGGAAAGCTCGAGCCAACCATTGGCCGAACGGGAGAGGAGCCACGAAACACCTGAGAAGGAGTACGAATTAGCATCAGGAATATTCCTAGTCATTACAAGAAGAGAGTACGGAGACGAAGAAATGACGATACAAGAGGCAGCCCGACAATACAAAGAACTGCTTTGCACACCGGTATCGGGAATCTATGGGCTACGAGCTACCCAAGCATCTATTCTGGACGTGGAATGAAGCATACGAGGAGTACGTTCGAGCTGGTAACCGTTTCTACGATAACGAACCGTTAACCACAACGCTGGAACACTTGGAGCTACTTCAACCAGGATACAAAGAATTCGTGGAAGCGCGAGAAGTTTTTATTACAGTATCAAGGAGAGAGTTAGGAGACGTGGAGCTTACCTTCAACGAAGCCGTGTGTTAGTACAAAGGGCGGCACGCCCATTAACACATGACATTGCAACCAGAGATCAGCGAAGAAGAGAAACGTGGACAAAAAGAGGAGCGAGCTCAGAGAGCTCTACGAAGGGGCAAGATGCCCGAGATCAAGGAAGAACATAAAGATATAGAAGAATACGAAAATACCTCCGAAAGGAACGAATCGTATGGTACCACGGAGACGGAATCAACAGTGGTACCACATTGGAACAATGGGTTCCCCAGCTCTAGGAAAGCGCAAGCTGCGCCATTCTATGGAGAAGATAACGAGAATCCGGAGCGGCATATCAAACAGTTTGAGAACGCATGCGAAGTAAACAAGGATGGAGAACCCGAAGTAAAGCAGAAGTTGTTCCCATTCTCACTCCGAGGCGATGCAGGGGATTGGTACTACAATCGAGGAGATACGGCAGCCAATCGAACATGGGAGAAGATGAAGGAAGCATTCTCTGATCACTACAACAGCCGCTACAAACGAAAAGATCCCATGGCCATGATGTAGGAAATCGTGCAAGGTACAACCGATTCAATTGACGCATATACTCGGAGGTACACCAAGATCAAAAGCAGAACTCCACCAGGCATTTTGACAAGTGAAATGATCAACAAATGATATGTGGACGGGATGAGATCGGACATCTAGTTGCAAGTCCGACTTCAAACTCCGGCCTCGTTCACTCAAGCCATCGAAATCGCTGAGGAAGTAGAGAGGGCCTTACACAAGGCACAACACCGAAAAGGGACAAGCACGGATGAGACATTGTAGAAACTGGAGCAAATGATTGAGGAGTTGACAGACAAGCAACATCCAAGGAAAATAAATGTATTCTGCAACGTATGTGGCTACGAAGGTCATTACTCCAATGAATGCCGGCTGCCATGGTGTCAGTTATGCCTACAGCCGAGACAACAAGCACGATACTGTCGGAATTACCAGAGTCGACAAGAACCCATGGCCGGGAGAGTTAACAACAACTATGGTCGACGAGATGATCGGAGCAGGCAATGAAATAGGCGTACAACAAACAGAGCAAAGAAACGAGAGACGAAATGATAGCAGCAACTGTAGGAATAGCAGTAACCAACTTCGAATCACCGGAGGACCTCAGCTACAAATGTTACCTGCACCAAGTGGAGAAAAGCAGTCAAAGATCAGCGGAGCACGTGACGTGTGACCGATGCAATCAGAAAGGCCATTATGCCTCAAGCTGCCTGGAAGGAGACAAGGGCAAAGGACCGGCCACAAATGCACTTAGTGTGGACCCTAACGTCTCTGCATATGCGGCAGAGAGATCAGTCAAACAAAGGATAGAGAAGCCAGACGAGGAGGCATGTGAACAAAGAAAACACTGGACTGAGCAGAAGAAAGTTGCAAAGGATGTGCTGGAAGAACTCCAACAAGAGGAAGTGCCAATGGAGTACCGACCACCGCCCATCACATCACTCCCAACAAAAAAGTAGAAGCAACCAAGCGTGGACAATCTATCGGAAAAGATATTGACCATATTAAAGCAGCAACCAGTACAGCTTACCGTTGGAGAACTAATCTCGTTGGTGCCATAACTCAAGGACATGCTCTGTCAGCACGTTAAGGCCGAAGCTAACAAGGAGTCTATGACACACGTGGATGCCGCATCAAGTCGTGAACTACAGACCGAAGAAGATTGGGACAGAAAGGTGCCTTCGACGAGCGCCAGAATCGAAAAGAACGAGTTCCACGAAATCCCATTTGACGGTGGATCTGGAGTCAACATCATGAGCGAAGGGACATACAAAGCACTTGGGCTGGGACCCCTACAGCCAGCCCCTTTCGTGGTACGAATGGCGGATCAAAGGCGAGTACGACCACTGGGTTTATTGAAGAATGTCATACTACGAGTCTCGACAATATACTTCAAGACAAGGTTCGTTGTGCTACGAATGGGGGAAGTTAACAAGCCTTACCCCTTATTGCTAGGACGACCGTGGCTAAGAGATAGTCGAGCAATCCATGATTGGGAGAAGGATTGTATGATGATACAGAAAGGCAGTCAAATCAAAATCATCAAGTTCCAATCCGACAATGAAATACCGGACAGAACAAAGGTTTCGAAGATTGAAGACTTCGACTGGGCAGCAGGTCTAGACGAAGACGATGAGAAAAGCCTATTCAATGGATACCTCGAGCTCATTGACATCGCGGAATGCAACCTCTTTAATGTCACAGCGGAACAAGGAGAAAACATGCAGAAGAAATTCACATAAGCAACATCCGAGGAAATCGTACCTCTCAGCGAAGATGAGGAGCAAGAGGGGACTCAGAAGGTCGTACGAGCTACAACAGATGAACAAACCGAGGATATGGATTTGCAAGAAGGCAGAGGAGAACCAAAGATCCTGAAGATAGCAGCACACCTGCCTACCTGGTTCCGCGAGCACGCAAAGCAAATGCTGAAGCAATATCAAGACGTGTTCGCGTGGAGCTATAAGGATCTGAAGGGAGTCGATCCAAACATATGCTCACATCGAATCCAGTTACTGCCCACTGCGGTACCCAAGAAACAACAGCCATATAGGATGAACCCAGCATACATGGCGAAGGTGAAGGAGGAAATTGACAAGTTACTGGAAGCAGGATTTATATATCTAGTGCACAATGCACAGTGGATCTCACCAGTCGTAGTAGTACCGAAGAAGAACGGTAAACTACGAATGTGCATCAACTACAAGAGGCTTAACTACGCAACTCTCCAAAACATTTTCCCTATCCCTTTCACAGATGATCTCTTTGATCAAGTCGCAAGCCATGAGATGTACTCATTCATGGACGGATTTTCGGGCTACAATCAAGTTGCAGTGGCCGAAGAGGATCAAATGAAGACCACCTTTATCAGTCCATGAGGAGCGTATGCTTACAGGGTTATGTCCTTTGGACTCTGCAACGCACCCTTTACGTTCCAACGGCTCGTAGCGGAAACCTTTCATGAATATCTCAACGATTTCATGAAGGTGTTCCTAGATGACTTCAGTGTATATGGAGCACGAGATCAACACATCCAACATCTCGAACTATGCTTACAGAAGTGTAGGGAGCGACGGATCTCACTCAACCCTGAGAAATGCATATTTTTCGTCAAATCTGGAATATTCTTGGGTCACAAAGTCTGTCAACAAGGATTTCTAGTCGACTGCGACAAGATGAAGACCATCGTTACCCTCACTCCACCCAAGAATATCACGGAGCTCCGAAGTTTCCTGGGCAAAATGGGTTACCATCATAGATTCATTCAAAATTATGCATCGATGGCTAAGCCGTTAACGGAGTTGCTCAAGAAAGACAACAAATACGTTTGGAGCAATAAGTGCCAGCACGCCTTCGAGCTAATGAAGACAGCACTCCAGAGAGCACCCATCTTGGCCAGCCCGCAATGCAGTAAGGAGTTCCACGTACAAGTCGATGCTTCCTACACTAAGATTGGATGCATCCTCAGTCAACAGCATGACGATGGCAAGGACCGACCTGTTTACTATGCCAGCAAGCGACTGTCACCGGCCGACGAAAATTACACCATGACCGAGAAAGAATGCCTCGGAATGGTATACGTGGTGAAGAAATTTCAACACTATCTGTTGGGGAATCATATCAAGTTCATCGTGAATCATCAGGTACTGTTGTATCTACTCAACAAGCCCAATCTCACGGGAAGTTTGGCTAGATGGCTTTTATTGCTGTAGGAGTACGATTTCGAGATCGTACACAAGCCAGGGAAGTTGCACCAACAAGCAGACTTCCTGAGTCGTATTGAAACAGGGGTGCCCGACTAGTTACCTGATGCATCATTGTTTCAAGCACAGCAGCAGAGGGAATACCAAGCTCCAGGGTACGATGTACCCCTACTAAAGGAAACACACTACTACCCCACGACGGGAGCAATGCCAACGCATCTGGCTACGACGGAAGCAAAATGAGCTTTCCTACTCCAACAACGACCTTATACACTCATCGAAGGGATCCTTTATAAGAAAGGACATGACGACATACTCCGAAGATGCCCACTACCGGACGAGATTCCAGAGTTACTCCAAGCAGCCCATGAAGCATCATTCGGTGAACACTTCTCTACAGAAATCACTGCAAGAAAGCTAATGCAAGCAGGACTGTGGTGGCCCACACTATTCGGGGATCTCAAAAGATACTGTCAGCAGTGTGACATTTCTCAACGACATCAAGTAGCACCATGGAAGGCGGTACAACCACTCCATCCAGTTATAACAGTGGAGCCTTTCATGAAATGGGGGATGGATTTCAACCGACCCATCAACCCTCCAAGCAACAGACGCAATCGGTACGTACTAGTCATGACAGATTACATGACAAAGTGGGCGGAAGCAATAGCACTACCGGATTGCAAGGCACATCGAGTAGCCGCTTTTATCTACAACAATATCGTCATTGTTCGGAGTACCAATGGAGATCGTGAGCAACCAAGGAACACACTTCATCAATGAGGTCATCAGCATACTCTTCAACGAATTTCTGATAAGACACTACACTTCCACCACGTACTACCCGCAAGGTAATGGACAAGCTGAAGCTACGAACAAAGTCTTAAAGCACGTTATTTCCAAGACAATCAGTGCCAAATCTTAGGGACTGGGATACAAAACTTGTCTCTGCATTATGGGCGTATTGGACAGCATACAAGGTCACTACGCATCAAACTCCATTCCAACTGGCCTACGGATTAGAAGCAATCACTCCCCTCGAATTCATCGTACCCTCGTACCGAGTTTCAGCATACCGAGATATGGGAGAACAGTCAATGCTGGCCAATCGGATTGGACAATTGGAAATGCTGGATGAAACGCGACTTTGAGCTCTATGGACACTAACAGCCGTACAAAGGCGAAGAAAAGCTTGGTTGGATCGAAAAACGAAGGCGCAGCAAAGGCCACAACTCAAGAAAGGAGACCTCGTGTTGTATTACGAAGGCAAGCCCAAGCCCATTGGACACAAGTACGAAATCAAATGGAAAGGACCTGCCCTCATCTCGGAGAAATACAACAACAACACCGCCACCCTTGAGCTCAAGGATGGAACACACCAACTCATCAACCTAAACTGAGTACGAAGGTATCACCAGTCGGAACACGAAGATCTGGAAGATAGGGAAGGAAGGGAAGAACGCATGGTACAGCAACAGAGTGGGATTGGACAAACACAGAAGAATCCAGAGAAGAGATACCGACAGCCTATGTAGCACTAGTCGATACGGATAGCAAGCAACCAGAGGTTCTCGATCTGATACCTGCACCAGAAGATGAGGAAAGATTTCACCCACAGCAAGACCCATGGACACGTACACAAGGATTGGGGTCCCTCTACGAAATGTATGATCAGCGCATATGAAGAAGTGACTATATGACCATCAAGCGCAAAATGCAAGAAGCGCAAGGCTACATCGACTGCATAAGTTTCTGCCACGACTCCGAACTAGCTTACAAGCATGAACTCAAGGGAGCATATCGATTATGAGTGTTTGACGGAGCGCTCAACGAAGTACCAGAGATACCAAAGAAACACAAGTGGATCCGAGCATACCTTCAAAAGCAATGCAGATGTAGGCCATATCAAGATGTCTATAGGACGGACGCTTTCCAGGAACCGCACCGCACCAGACTACAGGGTCTGGCCATGGTGATCCACCTCCAAACAACTGCATTCAGCGTACAGTCAAATCTTGTGTGGAAATACCATCAGACGATCGTCAACGATCTCAAATATGACTGGTTCGAAGAATTCCTTGTAGCGCTCAAGTACAACATTGGACGAGTCCAAAAAGTCCTCACAACACCAAGGCATGAACACAATGTGTTACAGTACTACAACATCGGATTACGGGAGTTCCAACGACAGTACAAGGAGACAGAACAGACGCTTGCACCCTTGACGAAGCCAAGCCAAGACAAGTGGACTCAGAGGGAACGGATGAACGAGCTTATTTATTTCCACAACTATCCTTGTAGCGATGAAACAACTCCAACAACAACAAATACAAGAAACACCCTGGACCCAACTCCAACGGTTCTTCGCCACGAAATATGAGGCTCGCGTCATGGCCAACGAATTCAACATGCACTACGACAAGGGATGGGAGCCGGCTTTCCACCCAAGACCACCGGCTTTCCACCCAAGACCACTGGTCCAGGGCATGTGCTCTGGTTACAACCATATATCAAGGAGGGATTGCAACTCGACGCTCTACCGGATCCTACACCAATGGAATATTTTCGCTTACCACACCGACAACGACTTCAAACAATCGCTCTTATCATATTTCTGCAAAAATCCAGTAACACGATCCCACTCCAAGCAGTCTGGAGCTACCACATTACGAATACGACCCAACAACCTATACGATGGGCGGCCTATCTACACGCCACCGTATACGAGTATGTATGTAGGGAACGGAACCCAGCATTGACGTCGTCAAGACTACGGCACGGGCACAGTTAGGACATATTCAATATACGTCCGCCGCCCAATACATCACGTCAAATCCAACGACTACTTACGACGTACCTGGGGACGAGATACATGCATGCCGTGACGCAACCATTTTTGCCCCAAAATTCTCGAATCTTGCAGCGTTCCGCCCGAGAAAAATCGAGGAGCAAAGTTTACCCCAAATTCGTGCGCAGCAGCAAGACGCTAGTACGTTTCGCCCATAGGACCAGCATTGGGAGAGGGTCCTCAGGGATTGGCGGCATTTTTCTCTAATGGTGCGAAAAGGTACTCCAAAATCGCAGGAAGGGGATCATCCCGCAGTCTTGGGATACTCGGTGTTCCCCTCCATCGGTTACGAGGACATCACCGAATGGTTGAAGGAGGCGCACCTGCAACATTTCATGGAGATGGTCTGTGACAATCTGGAGTTCGACTACGAGTTCGTCACTCGAGTCATCGCCGCCTACGACAATAAGGAGCAACGACTACGCAGCGGGCACGGCTATGTGACCCTCGACATCCATTCCATCCGGGAATATTTCCAGATGTCGGAGCCAGCAACGGATTTCCTACACCACCCAAAGGACTACAATGGTTCCAAGATGAAGACTATGTGCCGAAGAACTTCAACTTCGGAGGTAACAACAATGCCCCCCCGTATTAGAGCATCTCGTTTTTCTCCAACGACTGATCAACCTCAACAAAAATCAGTGGTACATCACTGGCGGATTGTGGTACATCTACCACTTGAAGAAAACGGAGGATCGACATCCGAGCTACACCAACTACTTCCATACGAAGTTTATTCAAGCTCTCGACACAGCAAAAACCAACAACGACAAGGACACTAGAGCGATAATATCGGCTGTCGGACCTTATTTGGCAGCGATACTCAAATGTAAGGGGCTTGACCGGGACAACTTCGAGCCACCCAGATGCTACCCCGACCCGACTCCAGGTAAATCAAACGCCAAATGGAGGAAGGTCACAGACCCAACGGACCCGCCTTCTCCATCCATGGAGAAATGGACATCAGCAAAATCAATTACGAGATCTTCAAAGAAGCCAACGACAAGGACGAGACCACCATGCCGAGAGCAGTACGAATGTCTCCAGGACTCCCATAAGGAGACGAGCGAGAACGTGCAAGGGGGGATTGTTGATGACGAGGACGACACGATCGAGGTATGTCAGGCTTACCGGCTCTCTCCGCCGAAATCGCCAACAGCAGCAAAGACAGTCAAGAAGCCAACGACATCGTCCCCAGCATCCAAACCAGTGGCTACTCCAACAAAGAAGGCGCAAACTTGGCCTGGAGCCAGCGATGAAGGGGGATACGAAGAAGAGTTTGATAGTGACGACGAAGACAATGAAGACGACGAGGAAAACGAACACGACGACGACGAAGAAGAAGAAAACGCCGGAGATTCGACACCAACGAAAGCAGCAACAAAGACACTGGCAGCAACAACAAAGACACCGGCAGCAGCAACAAAGACACCGATAGCAGCAACAAAGACACCGGTAGCAGCAACACCGAAGACAACAACTAGGGCGAAAACCAAGGTACGGGCCATTCGTCATCCACCACCCAAACAACCATCCACCATACCAACATCACCCCCACCACCACAACCCGTCCAACCACAGAAGCCAGTTTTTGCCACACCTACTCTCACCCCTTCACGACCATCCGTCACACTGACGATCCCAGAATTCAACGAGGACGCGATATTGCAACAGTTCAAGGAGGATGAACCAGACCCGATCAGACATCCACTTCGCCACAAGCAGTGGATGCAGCTATGGGACATCACGATCAACCAGGCACGCTATGACTACGAAGACAGACACCCCACGACACCCCGATCGCCACTCCATCCCATACAACTGAACCACCAACGGCTCCACTGGAAAATTCATCTATTCGAGAGCAGCTGACGCCACAGACTACGGCTACGAAACCAGGGGAGCAGCAATCGCGACCACCGACTCCAATCGAAATTCCAGATGATGAATGTGATTCAAAGGCGCCAAAATCAAGCAAGAACAAGAATCAAGAAGAAGGGACACCTACAAAAAGCAGGGCTCTAAGCATCTCCACTCCAAGACGCTGACTCGACGAGGCCATCATCAGGATGGAGGAGGACCAGAATCACGAAGGGAGAAGGAGCGAGGATCGACACTCGTTCCCGGAGCGAAGAGACAGCCACAAGCGCCCACACGAACATCGACCACCATTGCCACAGGACGTTCGACCCTGGCACTCGGGTCGTGAAGGCCGCGGCCCCGACGTTATTGAAATTCTGTGCACCATGCGCGACGGGGCAACGAAGCTTATGGACCAACGCCTTGACAGGACTCCACCAAGACAGCAAGGCACGGAAGAACAGGCTCATGAAGTTCACGACCATCTCAATCTGGTTCAAAATGAATTCCTCAGGGAGGTACGTACTTTAAAAGACAACCTACAGAAGTACCCAAAGGCGGAGGAAATCAACAAGTACATGGACAACCAGGCGAAGTACATGGACAACCAGGCGGAGTACATGGAGAACCAGGCGAACCTCCGCAAGACGATGACATAGTATACCGCGGAGACGAACGTCCATCTGTTTAACGTGGATATGAGATTGCAGTTCTTCAAGGATCGACTTGGGCTCATCATCAACCAGACGTCTGCCCCACCCAGCACTCACCGACAGGAACAACTCCGCAACACCGAAGACAAGTAGGAACTTCTCAACAATCAACACCTCAACTTGCAGAAGCAGTACGACGACCTTCACGAGGAATACAAAACCCTGGAGAACGACTACACCACCCTCTACAAAATGAGGATTCATGCTCCAGCCGACCAAAGGGAGTAAGTTACTTCGAGGACGAAGTAACATTTCAGTGTGGGGGGAATGAAAACCCCGACATTGGAAACCAGATTTCACGTTTCCAGACGTAAGTTATTTGCTTTAATCA
>LDJE01101937.1:0-10512 GCA_001021135.1 Selaginella kraussiana
GAAATGAAGTGAAGTTACCGCAATAGATGTTTCTCTCTTGGATGGCAAAACTATATCCCATAGCGTCGATATCCCTCACAAGGTCTATTATAGTCCTAGGCCAATCGTTCTTGTGCTTGCTTGTAGAAGGATAAGACCCCGTATGAAGTTCAAACATGATCTGGTCGGGAAGAAAATCCTATTGAAAACAAAGTCAGAACGCCCATAATACAAAATGTTTTTCTTACCTCGGGCTCGTTCTTCAAGCCGTCGAAGACTTGGTATTCGGCATGCTCGATGTCCATTTTCAGCAAAGATATGCTGGTGACACCCAACTCCTTAGCAGCAGTGCTTAACCTTTTGAATGTTTTGCCTGAACCATCCACACCATCAAAGCTACCGAGGCACCAAGAATGGAAGGTCGTGTGTGGGTTTGACCAATTGCCAGTGCAGTCAAATGTGTGGATCTCACATTTGCCGCCTGCGTAGTGATCTATGGCCTCCTCAAAGTCGAACTGGTTGTTGCTGCCTAGCGAAAAAATGACACATTTTGGCCCGTGAGTTACCCGTATGGGTCCACACAGCCATTTTCCCCCATCACCTGATGATCCAACTCTGCGTAACGAGTTGAAGTCGCATACGTATGTGGGAGAAATGAGGTCGAATATTTGCCAGTTCTGACTATTTTTGAAACGAGCCAGATCTTCGTCTGAAGAAGTGTAGAGGGACTGCAGCACTTCCAAGTATTGGTGTCTACGAAAAGAGTTCCAGCAGTCCTGATCGACTGCATTTGATGGATGCTTCAGACAGTTTGGCGAGATGTCGTTTATCCTATCTTTCCTGATCCTAGGAATACTAGAAATCACCTCGTTGGGATGCACGGCCGCTAAGTCGTAGAAGGGGCGTGCTGCGAAAGATGATGGTGCTGCTTCTGTTGGCAGAGTTGCTGGAATACGTCTTAGTAGGAGCAGAATGAAAGCCAGACTCAACAAGGGAACGATGATCCAGACATGAGCCGCTCCTATGGTGGAGCTCATTGTTGTCCTCGTGTGCACTGTCACAAACTATCGATGGATATAATTTGCAGCGTGCGTTACTTAAATTCGTGGACTTTGGGCGTGCATGCAGTTTAAAGCATGTTAATTAATGGTTGGTGTTCCGGAACTTGCCATAACCCTCAATTCATAACCAAGGCACACACGATACGGCGGTTCTATGGCCCTTGCTGGACGCTCTTATCTTATCCATAAGCAAGCTGTTTAATTACCAAGCATATATTTTGCACGTTGCAGTGGTTTCACCAGCATGGAAACGTAGATGATTAAATAAAATTTGCGTATCATAATTTTACATTGGGAGGGGATTTTATTCGAATTAACCAGAATGGCTGAAGTAAAAGGATCTACACTAATTTGTATATTGATATTGATTTATCTTTCTTTGATGTAAAAAATGTCTCATTCCGGCCATGTTCTGTGGGCTAAATTAACATGACCACTTACTAGTCGCAGTAGAATCCTTCAGCAACAAGATCAACCAAGCTCGTTTTTAGCAAGCAAAGAAAATTTTGCTTTGTGAGATATATGAAAACGGTGACGTTGTGATATCCTAAAAGAGCTGCAAGGGATTTTACCAGTTCCAGAGGTAAGGAGAAAGAATGTACACAATCAATAAGACTGGACTGTACATACCTACTCCGTCAAAGTCTTTATACCATATTTCTGTGTAAGCATCCCTGTGTCACTGCAGTCTCGATTAAAACAGGTGGGACGATAGTCCTAACTTTGAATCGTCACCGCGAAAATGAAACTGCAACGTCCGATAACACAATTCATTTGGGGAAGTGGTTAAGGGATAATGGACAAATGCTGTTTTTAAATAAGCAGGAGAAAGCTTGCAGATGGATTCGACACTATGCTAGTGTGGGCTAGGTTGAGAATAATTGCTTAATTTTTAATTTTAATTTTTTGCTTATCATTACTGGGATAGCCTACTTGGTAGGGCATTGGGCTTTGATTGAATGTGTCAGGGGTTCAAATCTCTGAACTATCACCAGAATGGTCCCCACAATGTGGGCCCAAGGCAGGGGGTCATACTGTCTAACTTTAGTATTAGCTTAGAGATTAAGCAAAAGTGTATGTGGGTCAATGATGTTAAACTATAAATTCAAATTCAAAATAATACATCTATAAATAGTCCCAGGTAACAAGTATTATGTACAGAAGAACATATTCACAATGAGACTACATTACATATGCATATGATTATTAAGCGTTAATTCACTAACACGCAAGATCAAGCATCTCATTGAGTTCTCCTCTTTAAAAGGCACCCGCGATAGACTGATGTCTATTGTAATCTTCGCCATTTCGGAATAATAAATAATCATACTATTCCAAAATATCCCTCACGTAGTTTTTCCTGCGGCACTGGCGGCGCTGAGTTGCCCAGAGAAGAGGGCTCATTTTCTCGGGAGATTTAGTCTCCAGGAGGCTCCAGGAAGTCTTCAAAAAACTGCATCCACCAGGGTTGAAGAAGCTGGAAACATGGGGGGCCGCGACTTACTGTTTTCTGATGAACTGATGTGCATGCCCCCCAGAAGGTTGGTATCAATGGTCGGGGTGTGAGGCGTCCACTACATTAGGCTTTTCTTGCTGGTTTTCAAATGGGGTGTTCACCTGAAGGGGTGTGGAGAGTGCAAAGTATTTGCCTATGAGCGATGGGAAGTGTGTATGTAGCTGCCATAGATTTCTAGGAGTGGGGTTGGGAAGGATTAGTCTCAATGGTATACATGTGGCTGTCTTTGATAGTTTACCAAAATTATACAAATATTCAGATCTGTAAAAGTTTATCTTTTAAAACTGTGGTGTATATATAGTTCTCGTGCAAAAAATGGTGAAGGCATCACTTAATATTTTTTTACTCAGTTCAAAACCGAGTTTTTTAACCACATAGATAGCTTTCAACAGGGGCAACGGGGTGCAGAGATAGCTTCTCATCCAGGTCACCCCTGACACGCACATATATATGGGCTTTTATAGAAAGTCCCCGTGGCTGGAATATGCTCAGAGACAAAAAAATCATCCCGTGACACCTCCGTTTCAGATTACTCCCTGGGAATCATAATGTACTAGTAGAAAGCTTGCCTTTTACTACT
The DNA here is from genome assembly GCA_001021135.1 of Selaginella kraussiana. NCBI lineage: Eukaryota > Viridiplantae > Streptophyta > Lycopodiopsida > Selaginellales > Selaginellaceae > Selaginella > Selaginella kraussiana. The sequence goes on from LDJE01101937.1 coordinate 3,137, forward strand.
CTGTTGGTAAAATACAAACAGAAGATATCATATTGGCTTTCTGGGTTGAGTAACCCTATATATATACTAGTACATTATGATTCCCAGGCTTATTGTCACCTGCTTCCCCAGTCGGTTTAACAATATTCGCATATTCTACATACAACGGACGGCAATGATGTGTTTTTTTTTTCCAATTCGGAGCATATACATTTTCAACCATCGATTGGGCATAATCTCTAAAATATTCTAAAAATCCCCCTATATACTAGGATTGCCCTGACAAAAAGGAATTTGTTTTTTCTGAGAAAACATGAGCTAACAAGACACACTAGGAGCTCCCAAACGTGGGCATCTGCTTTATATTAGTCTCCTGGGGCATACCCCCAGCAAATGCTGCTTACTACTAAGTACCAACCGGCTGTCAAAATCTTTTGCCGTTCGGTAGTAGTAAGGGCCGAACGAGAAAACTTGGTGGGTGCCTCTGGCAATCAAAATCCTCCGCTGTTGGTGTTACCCCTGTGGGAGTTTAGCTAGTTGTAAGGGCCGAACAAAATATTAATGTTAGTGGTATTACACGTCGTCATGGGGCTCACAAAGGACACAGAGTGGACTCGACTCCCCTTATCATCCCATTACACCCGGTTCTTCACGCAATTTTTCGCTCAAGCTTAAGTAGGCTTCATGTTTGCTTGATGCTTTCTTAACCATACAGTCGAACACGATCCACAGCAGCACCTTGACGTTTTCATGTTCCTTGTATTCCTGTTTTTGGATGAAAGCATCAAACTGGTGGTGGGGGTCGTTCTTTGCATGGCCGGGACCAGTCTGGTAAACTTAAATTGAATTCACGCCCTCAGCAAAACCAACCTTACAAAAACAGAAAAATCATGTAATCGGCTAGCATAGTAGTTTCCTATCTCATATAGCTCATGTATCTCCTTTCAAGATCCCCAATACTCATGAAGATAGAAGCCTATAATTGGTATTGGTAACTATAGAACACCTTGCAAAGACATAGCAGATATCCCAAAAACTTCTAAATGATACGGCTGAAAGATGAGCATTGAATTAGAGCATATTCTTCTTCCTCCACTTGTGGATACAGTGCAGAACCTCATTAAAATAATGGCAAACTTAGTTTGCGCATTTGAACACTCACTCCCAAACGATCTTGCAGGCATGGATGCTCGCTTTAAGATGATGTTTCAGCAGGGCCTGGCCAAAGATTGTAGCAGAGATCGCACATCAGTCGTTAGCCCCTCAAGAACATTACTTAATTTTATTTGAAATTAATGTGGCAAAATGGAAGATTCAAGTCTTTTTGCTCAGTGCTTGCATCATGCTGTTGCGTTTCCTCTTGAGGTTCCCTGAAGCTCTCTGCATTATTCGTTGTTGTTTTTTCCTTTTCCTCAACCTCTCAACTATTAGAGTATCCATCTTATATCATCTGGAAATGTCCTTGGAAAAAATGTAAACCACCATCATGATACTTCCACTCAAGTAAAGATTGTAGAAGCGGCCCTGAGACATTCTTCACTATGATTTCTTCAGGGAAAATCATGGTAAAATGATCTCCCGGTAAAATGATCTCAAGAAACACAAAGAATCAGAAAGAAACAAAGACACAGCTAATTTCGTCTTTTAGTTAATTTACATTTTAATGAGGGGATCATGCACATCCGTATGCACGGATGGGTCTCGCCGGGGCCTGGAGCCTTCCGGCTTGCCACGTCATCACCGGTGGAGATTCCAACTGTAGTCTAACGCTGCACTCTATTAGCGAGAGATAAAAGCTGTGAATGTCAGCTGATGAAAGCATAGGTCAAATATGTATCTCTTCACATTGTAGAAATTGGAAGGGAAGAAGATAAAGAACATAGTGCCTGGAGCCTTCCGGCTTGCCACGTCATCACCGGTGGAGATTCCGCCTGTAGTCTAACGCTACGCGCCAATAGATGTCTCTTTCTACACCAGGTGGCCACATCTTACTATTCTATAAATCATACGTGACTCGTCAAAAACAAAGAATATCCTTCTTCAAAAACAAAGAATATCCTTAAACGTGTTTGTGTTAATGACGGTTTAGGGTTTAATGACCTAATGGCTTTAGGGCTTATGCTGTGTTAGGTTCTAGATGGCGGAGGCAACGATGATCGCGGTGGAGCAGCATGGTCCCGATTCGACTATCGTCGCTACCAAGTAAGTGCTTTTACATACCAGGTCGTCACGATTTTCTGAAACCCCCGATGGTTATTCCCAGGGTAACCAGCTACGTGGTGAAGGCGTCTACTTGTGCGAAGATTGCGATGGTGAGCTTTGGAATTGGGTTGGTGATCGGATTCAACGTGAACAAGAGAATGCGGAGGTTCGCTGCGCGAATGCTCAAGAAGCTCAAGGATCCCTGACGTGGCAAACTACCCGTCGGTAGGGCTGCTGTTTTTTCCAACTTGGTATGAAATACATCGATGGATACATAAGTACCCTCGTTTTCCAGTGTATTTGGAGTTTCTTAGGAGATGAAGATGGGTCACCATTGTCGACAGGCCTCAATGGAAGCTGTGAACATGAACTCTGTGACGGACGCCAGTGAGGCTCCGTGGTTACGTCTCGAGAGTCGGGAGAACTCTGCGTCTCACCATGGTTCGCTCGCTGCTGCTCTCGAGGACGCCCAGAGGGAGAACGCCAGGCTCCGTGCTACCATCGAGGAGTACAAGAAGACCATCAACGGTATGGGTCGGCGAGAACGTGAAGAGAGGTTTGTTCCGAGTATGGGATGTCCGGCAAATGTAAGTCTGGGCGAAAAAAAGGCATTTGTTTTTTCGGTTTTTATTGGTTTTCTTGCAGTTTTATGACCAGCTGATGAGCAAAGTCGAGTCCGAAGGTTTTCTTCAGAAACTTGAAGAGCTCAAACATAACCAGGAACGTTCCGAGTACTGTGCTCCCGCAACTTACGAAGGTAGTGCCGTATATACGGTGTATTATACGGTACATCGTGGTTGCAGATGGTGAACTCGTGGACGCTGGCCTGGACGATCCGAGTTGGTGGGTTTGGGTCTCCAACAACTTGTTTGACTCGAGGAACGCTGAAGATCACCTCGATGGAGATTATGTACTCGTGAGCGAGGATGAAATAGTCGATGGTATTGCTACGTTCATGGCACGATACGTAGCAAGTATACCAAGAGCCAAGGTACATATCAAGCATGCTTTTTTCAGTTATTTTTTTCTCCAGTTTCTCTTTACTTTTGCGGCACTTTACAGCATTTTTTTGTTTTGGTCCAGTGCTATACAGCATTTCTAGTAGCTTACAACTGGTTTAAAGCATCGTTTAGATAGACAGATAGATAAAAATTTAGATAGATAGAGATAGATAAAAACGATTTAACTGGAGGTCCTGCATTCAATGGACCATTCAGGGACTGAATTCAACGGGTGTTTCTTAATATTTTATAATTTAGTATTCGATTTTGTTTGACTGTTCTTTTTAGTCGGCATTTTTTTAATATTTTGATCTAACGGGAATGTTATCTGCAGACGATGACTCCAAGAGAACTTCAGGACGGTATGTACATCTTCCCACACATCGTTTCGCTCATTCTTGGCATTGTGTTTCCAGCCATTTCTTCCGTTTTCAAACAAATGGAGGAGAATGGGCATCTCGGAAGGCTTTGGCAAATGGGCAAGTTTTTATATTCGGCCGCCTCTTGGGGAACCACCGCTATCGGGTTCGTTGAGTTTTAAATCCGCGTTTAAGAATGCTTAATCCATGGTTAACGCAGGCTGTTCAAGCACCCCATTGTGCTTCGCACTTTGCTACTCGCTGTTTCCACATCTTTCAAGCTTTTCTTCAAAGTGGTTTTGTGAATATTGTCCCAAGTTTGGTGGAACAAATTACCGACATTCGTCCTCCGTCATTGAAAGGCCTACGATGTGAACGACACCAAGTTTGGCGAATGTTCTGACAATCCAAACTTCACATGTGGACGGGCCAGTCGATTCAAGATGAAGATCGTCCTTGAAAAAGTTGGCAAAAGTTGGGAATGTACAGTCCATTGTCTACCAACTCGTATTCGGACTCGGACTTGAAACTCAAATGTAATGAAAAAATCAGGGACTTCTCATTCCCGTTTTCCACCACACATTTGATGCCTGTCGTATTTGGCAGTCTATACAGACAACGTGTACAGTACGTATGTATCTACCTACGTTTGTCACTGTCCTCGAGGGTTCCTGTTGATATAGCTCATATTGTATGTATGTATGGCGTTGACATTACTAGGTTCTGCTTGATCAAATATGGAGGTATCAACCTATATAATTTGTATTCATAAACCTTAGGTCTGAGCTGAAGTCAATGATTTCCAAGTAGGAAGGGTTGACCTTGTGATTCAGCTACGAGGTTCCTCTTCATCAAATAGGTCGTATGAAACTACCCTTTGCTCATGTAGTGTGTCCATATCGACCTTGTATGTATGGACCATGTTTTTGTAACAACTATACGGAACAAAGTGGTCTTGTTCACGTAGGGGGTTGTATGAAACCATGTTTCACTCATGTAGTGTGTATACATCGACCTTACATTTCAGCTACCACGATCCCTCTTGGTCAAGAGGGTATGTATCAACCCACGTATCTGTCCAGTATACGGAGGAATCATAGTCAAATACGGGTACACATTGTTGTTACATGTCAAGAACACACACATGTCTGTCCTTGCAAAATGGTCAGTGCACATCACATGAGAGAACTTGAAGTAGAACATGGTGACAAGTTTAATCAACCATATCTACATTCACGCCAAACTACGACAATATGCACCGCGGACTTAGCCTGTTTCTATATGTATTCAAGTCAGTTAATTATCGTTCTCTGGTTTATTTAATTCACTTGATTATCGCTATGTATACGTCCTTGCCAAGCTGTGAAGCACACAAAGAATGGCAAAACCATCCTCGTCAATCGAACGTCCCGAGATAGTCATTCCTCAGTCACCATCGGGGTATCAAAATACGGGCGATCTGTATAGTATCAAGCCATACGTACCGACCACGTGATCATCCATTCGACTGCATGTATAGTACGTGCCCAGTATACACCATTTAATTACGTCATTAGGTTTACGTACATGAGTCCATTTATGTCCGTAGGTTCACCGTAACCCATCATCGCTTAAAGCTTAATCCATAAGCACGTGTTATCTTAAGCTTAACCAGCAACGATATCGGCATGGTAAAGGTAGTACCACAGTACCCGAAGGAGCAAAACATATACAACACAGTTAACGTTTGCACATGTCATATGGTTTTTCTGTCATATTCCCCGGTCTGATCTCGGAAGGCAAAAGTCCAGCCCTCGTTGCAGCCTTGTTGAGAGATGAAGTCAGGATGTGTTCAGAAGAAGTGTCTTGAATGCGTTGTTTCATGCAGACGAGCAGCTCTGCAGCCCACATTTCATATCTCTGGGTAGAAGTAGTAGTGCTGGTGGTGGTGGTGGTGGTGGTCTCTTCCTCCCTGGCATGAGTGACAATGATGCGGGCAGAAAGAGAGGAAAGTCCCTTTCGAGATGGATCGATCCATTTCTCTGCCTCGCAGTGAGTGCATGCAAATGTGAGAGTGCAGGTTCTATATGTTCAATCCCTTTCCATCCAGCGTTTGGTAGCGAGTAATTGAGGAGAAAACTGCAAGCAAGCATCGTATTCTTTCTCGTGTGAATGTGTGAGCAATTCATTCCATCGTTATATCCATGAATGATCTTCCAAAAGAGTGCGAGAAACACCATTTCTCAAAGTTCTAAGTGTTCGCCTTGAATTCCTTCCAAGAGGGCGCTTGTTGCTCTATCCATCGCATCTCTTTCACATATTCCCGCAAATCCGAATTTCGATTTCGCTCAATATTTGCGCCTCTATTCCACATTCTTTGGAACGAGGAGCCGCGCAGGCATCTCCGAAGCTCCTTCTAGCCGAGGAAGGAATGCCGGGAAGCGGATGGAAGGTTTGGAGCAAGTCCCTTTCTTGCAAGTCGCAGAACGAGGGGAAAGTGCACAGCCCAACCCCAATGCTGCGATCCTCAGGTACTCCTCCTCCCTCGTCTAGAACTCCTTCCCTTCGAGGATGCTCGCGATCATTGGCCAATCTCAAGGGCGTTATCCATGGAAATACCAAGGTAGTGCACAAATCTGCATCTTCCAGCCCCGAAGAGCCGCTGCATCTCAACATCGATTCACCCCCGACACCGCCGCCGGCAGCGCCGCCAGCGGTGGTAAAGCGCTCGACTTCCAACAGGGCAGCCATGCGCCTAGGTGGCTGCCACGGTTGCCACGTTGCTGACGAGGCATTCGTGTTTCGTACGGCAGACGGCGTGCCGTACGCTACGAGGCTGCACCGCTTGCCCGCCACGTGTCCACATTGCGGAACTAGCTTTGCCACGTACGAGGCGCTGGAGCACCACAATGCCACGCGTCACGCAGGTCAGCCGAATATGCCGAAAATATGAATTCCTGATGCCATCGTCTCTCTCGCAGTTCACGAAGCGCGCGCTATGGAGTTCAAGGTGATCGAGCAGATCTGGCTCAAGAACGGCTCGCCAGGGTTGATTGATCGCATACTGAGGGTAAACAACAGCAAGCGCACGCTCTCGCGCTACCGCGATTACCAAGAACTGGTGAAGCTCAAGGCCAGAGCCGAGCAGAAATTCGGGCGCTGCCCAGCAGACGGCTTCGAGCAGTTGGGCTTCTACGCAGCAGCAGTGACTTGCGACCTGGGAGCATTTGGCTTGTCATCCATCTGCACGTCGCCTGCTTGTGCGGCCTGCCGGATCATCCGGTCGGGGTTCCAGCTTGTGCAACCTCGGAGGAAACAGCATCAGGGAATTCGGATCTCTGCAACGTGCGGAAGGGCTCATCACGCTGCCATCACTTCCACTAATGACCAGGAGCAGCGGCATTATGCTATGCTTGTATGCAGGGTGATCGCTGGGAGAATGCACAAGGGCTCGGCTGTAGATGAACTGCCTAGTGGCTTTGATTCTGTTGCCGGCAACTTTGATGACCTCTATGTCTTTAGTCCCAAGGCCCTCATCGCAGACTATGTTGTCATCTACAAGTGGTAGCAAGCAATATATGTATGTATCATACAACCAATATACACGTATAACACACAGAGCATACAGTTTTAATCACGATAATGATAAATCATTCATATAACGTTTTAGAAATGTCAAAGCTGACGGCATGCATTATTATATAGATTTGCGTCTACGGGCCTGGGAAGCTTGGAGTTTCGAGCTCTTTCAAGTTGCCATAGCTGTAGGAGTCGTCTAGAAAACTTGGTTTTATAGATTTCATTGAGCTCATGGATCTGCCGTCGTGAACATTCACTTGATAATTAGACCACAGGT
>LDJE01101962.1:0-13078 GCA_001021135.1 Selaginella kraussiana
CCTACCACAAGTTTATGCTTTCATGTTTAATAAGAGATGCATAAGCCATGACAGAAGCAACAAACAGTACTTTCTGGTGACACTAGAAACACCTTTGACGTGTCAACCACCTTGTAGTCAGACATAACGGCCATCATGTAGTTCTTCTTGACGCACTCCTCTTGCAAGCTATCAAGGAGCATTTTCTCGTACTTGAAGATATGGAGATGGTACTTGTCACCTTTGTTGATCATTGCCATTGTGTCGCCCGCACGATCCGAATGAATCCTAGATCCCTAGAATGAATGTTACCCTAAAAGGATATGTTGCCCTAAATGTATAAATGATAATTTTGAATTATCGCTTTGAGAAGTCATCTAGAACCACAAGCAGCTCATCTCAATACTTACACACCTCATTTACAAGCTCTGGGATTGGCATCTCAAAAAGTATGTCCAAATGTTATGATATATTTTTTACATTTTATCATGACTTATGCATCTCTTATTGAACAGGAAAGCATGCAGGCTTGTGCAACGGGGATGACCCCATAGGCAAGGCGTTTGAGAGACTCAACAAGGAGCTTGAGAAGTTGCAGAAGCAACAACGACTTGAGGATCATAAGTGAGGGCAAGAGAGTCAGAAACATGTAAGGAAACTGGAAAGACAAAGCAAGAAGGCCTTCTCTAGCCAAAGTCGGACCAACTGGGACTGCTACAACGACGTAGTTGCATGGAACGGATGCACAGTGCTTTATCTAGCCAAAGTCAGTTGCGGGGTGGACCAACTGAGACTGCTACAGCAACGTAGTTGCAAACGGATGCACAGTGCTTTATCTGCTCGGCCAGCAACATCGATTTGAGCTTCTGGACTCATCTGCTTCTAGATCGACTTGTTTTTTGCAGGAGGTGGAAGAGTTTATGGACAGTGAATAGTCACATTTTCTCAATGTTCAAAGCTCGGTCTCCAAGTTAGCCACGTGAAGTTAGCGTCGATGATCAAGCAAAGTGGTACTGTGGTACATAGAATGAACTATCGTTGCCCCCCTAGAAGTACATATGTTCTTGTATGCAGAAACTACTTGACACAAGGGTTTTTTTCAGGTGACATGAGCTCTCCAACATAGTAGTACAAACAATATCATAACATTTTACACAAGAAACAATCCTGGGACTACACTTGTATCTCTTTTTTTCATACGCTGCTTGGAACTACAGGAATGAAAAAACTTATGATGCTTCTACAGCAGGCATGGAGAGAGTAGTGAGTATATATTGTTTCATTTTATTCGACATCAGCGTGCATCAGTGGCATTACGCTCGCTCGAAATGGAGTTTAGTCGTTTGGTTGGACATCCTATCCATTGCTTTCCAAGGGCCGGATTGTTTGTATCATACATATTATACACTACCTTCTGGTGAAACCGGGGACATCTCCGACGAGTCAACCACCCTGTAGTCAGACATAACAGTCATCTTGTAGTGTTTCTGAACGCACTCCTCTTGCAAACTATCACAACAGTGCCTCTTCACGTAGTTGAATGAGACTTGGCACCTTAATTAATCATCGTGTTGCCAGTGCCTCTTCATGTAGTTGAAGATCTGGATATGAGACTTGGCACCTTCATTAATCATCGACCTTTGTCAATACTTTGGGGTTTGAAGCTAGAGGTGTCATAAAAATTACCACAAGGATAACTGGCTTGTGGCCGTCAAGCGTTCATAGCGATGTTCCTTTTTGATCCTTAGATGTCGACTCTTAGATCTTCCACATCGCACTAGAGATGAGCCCTAAATGCCTAGAATGTACCAAAAATGCTTAAAACAAATTAAACGAATGTTGACCTAAATGTTTAAAAACCCTAAATCCCTTAAACGAATGTTGACCTAAATGTTTAAATTTTTAAAGCATTGAAATTCCATGTTTGTGCACAAATGGACTATGCCGGAGAGCTAATGTCACCTGAAGGAAATAAGAAAACCCTTGAGTCCAGTAGTTTCTGCATACGAAAACATACGTACTTCTTGGGGGCAACGATTCGAATGCAGAGGGTGTGTTGGGGTACTTGATCCTGTGTACCACGGTACCACTTTGCTTGATCATCGACGCTGACTTATCCTCCTGGGGAGACCGGGCTTTCAGCAGCGAGAAAACGTGACTGTTCAATCTCCTCGCCTTCTTCGCATTGCCCATGAAATCTTCCACCTCCTGCAGAAAAGAAGCCGATCTAGAAAACCGAGATGAAGCAACTCGGCGTACCGGAGAAAAACAGCAGGCCGGAACCGGCGTCTTCGACTTGTCGGAAGAGCATATCGTGGCCGCAATTTCTGCTTCCTGGACGTTGAGGAGGTGATAGATGAAGTCCAGAAGCTCAAATCTATGTTGCTGGCCGAGCAGATAAAGTACTGTGCATCCGCCCCATGCAACTGCGTCGCCGTAGCAGTCCCAGTTGGTTCCATGCTCGCCTTCCAAAGCCTCCCCACAAAACACCTGCATTCAAGCCTTAGTACCCCCTTAAACCCTACCTCATAAACAAATCTTAAACCTAAAACCTAAACCCTATCATGGTACTTACGAACTGGATGCCGCTGTAAACGCGATGGTACTCTTTTGAAGTGGTGATCTCGATCAGGCCCGTCTTGGATGGGGAATTCCATTTCTCACGGAGGTTGTCCAGTAGCAAGCTCAAGCATGCCAGCGAGTAGTCGAGAGTACTACCGCTCTGGAGGTTCTTCGAGTACAACACCTCTGAAAAGCCCTAAATCAGCATCAAGAAGAAACCCCGGAAATTCTAGTACCTGCAATTTCAGCTTGTTTTTGCATGGCTTGAAATGCAGGGGCCGACAAGCAGAGCGGGTGCGATATGCACGCATCCAGAGCTTCTTTGAAGAGGTTCACGAAGGGGATCTCTCCAGAGTCCAAGAGAGCCCTTTGAAACTGGCCGTTCTTCCCGGGAAAAATGTTCAGCCACGGTGCAATCTGCATCACTTTCTCGGTCTCGAGTTCCCTCTGAAAAAAAATGAGAAATCAGCAGTTTTTACAGTAAAATGATCAACGAAACGTACCGTGGCTGTGTCAATCAAGCTCATCACGAACACAAGTGTTCCGATCTCCTTCAAGCATGAAACGAAGTTCGCCTTGCCTTCGTAACCAAAGACCCAGTGGAGCTGCTCCTTTATAATCTTGTGACAATCTGCATGACACGACGAAGCTTTAGGGTTTAGGGCTTAGGGCTTTAGGGTTACCTTGGACGCCGGCTTCAGGAGGCGGAAGGCTTATAGATTTCGGCATGGCTGCCCGAAGATCGTTGACGTGCGAGTCCAACGACGTTGTGATCTGCGTAGAATTCATTAGCAGATTTCAGATTTCGCAAAGAAAAAACCGCACCTTTTGAGAAAGATGCTCGAGTAGAGCTCGGATAAGCCATGGCAGGGACCGAGATCCGAGCAGCTTGAGCACGGCGAGAATATGAGGCAGCCCGAAGAACTTGCTAGACAGATCGGCGCACATAGAATGCGCCATGTTTAGTTCCTGAAAAAACAGCAAAATGCATTAGTTCGTAGGCATAAACTCCTTACGTGAGATCCACAGAGAAAGTTAGGGTTTGTGGGTGGTGCTTGTGGACGTCGAAACTGTTGCTGCAAAGCCTTGGGCGATCGAATGAGCCTCTGCGTTGAATTACAGAGTATGAAGTTCGGAAGAAGATCGTTCTGAATTTCGATGAAAATCTGCAGAAAATTGCATTAGTAACAAAGGAAAGCAAAAAAAAACATGTTTTACCTGAGAAGCCAAACGACCCGAGAATGATACGAGCGAGACGGTCTCCATCATCTCACCGAGTATCAGGTTGAAAGGATCCAAGTTAAGGTGCTCCGATAGAAGTTCATGGGTAGCTTTGAGAATGGTGATCAGATTATCCAGTTCCTGAACCATGGTGGCACCACAAATAGTACCGTGGTAACACCACACACGCAGTTATACATACCACGATAGAGCAGAGGTCATGAGCTTCAAACCGCTCGAGGAGGAAGTCCACGTTCTCGCGGAAGATTTTGTTCAGCCGCTGTTCAATTAGCAACGGCAAATCGATAGTTCTCCCCAGAAGCTGCATATATATGTTGATTAGTAAACCCGTTTAAGGCTTAGGTGAACTATAGGGTTTACAATCCACAAACCCTACAAAGCACAAACCCTAAAACCTAAACCCGGAAATACCTGAACGCATCGCATTTGGAACAAAGCTTCGTATCGCCTGGGAGGAACCTTAAGGCGGTCCTGCATGTCCGAAGCAGAAACGAAGGTTGGATCAAGCAATTTGCTGCAGAAACGTCGTCTTTTGCTTAGTTAATTAGTGATTCTTAAGATCATACCTAGAAGCAGACATTTTGTAGTACGAAAATACGTGCTCGCTTAGTTTGAAGACGAGTTGATCAAAGCATAAATCCACCTGAATTCAACACTCAAAGCCTATTTTCACATGAAAATCAACCGCACTACATACCTCAGCTTCAATTTCATCGTAGAGAAATCGCTGTCGAAGCACACGGAGTGCGTGCTCGGCCGAATCGTTGTACACCCCGAACGGCATGAGCATGTTCTCGAGCTGACCGACGTCCTGAGACTCGAGTACGTGATCAACGAGCATCCATGGAACGGAACACTCGATAGGAAACTGCACAAAAATCGCCAAAACATTACTTTCATTTCGCAGAAATACAGCCAAGCTTACTTGGATAACTCGACATGTTTCAAGGTAAAACTCCCGAAACCAGAGGAAACCGAGGTCCGAGACGTGAGCAAGTGTGGCTGCATGAGTTAGGGTTTAGGGTTTATGCTTAGGGTTTGCAGTTAGCTTGAAAATACATTACCTCGGTAGTCCAGAATGTACGGGAAGATCACGAGCTTGTAGTAGAACGACTCGAGCTGTTTCAAGTCCCCCGATGGTATTTCGGCGTCGCTGTTCCCGAAGAAAACAGCAACTTTCTTGGGCGTGCTGCCGGATATAAGCTCGTGGATCAGAAACTGCAAGCAATGGATCTGCAACCGCAGCCTTTAGGTTCATTCTAAACCCTAAACCTAAAACCTTACCTGGGCAGCAGTTGGAGATGTCGCTCGTGGAGCGATTGTAACCCCATCAGCCTGCTCTTTACTACGTTTATCCGTGGAATTCCTCCAGTCCGCTGCTATAGTCTTCATTTCCGTGAGTATCCTGAGAAATACAATGACCAGCTTAGGTTTAGGGTTTCGTGTTTAGGGCTTACCGCGATATCTCCTTCTTCTTCTTCATTGTAGTACGCAGCATCAGCGGTATCTTGTTCTGGACGAAATCCTGAAGCTGGAAATGAACAACTTCAGAGATGCATTCCGCGACTTCTGTCTCCACTTCTTCAAGCATTGAGGCCACTCCCTTGATGTAGCTGATGAGTTCCACCATCGCTTTCCTCTCCTCTGAAGTATAGTTGCATCGAACGACCTGCACGAAGACTGTAAAACCTAGAAAAAAAAAACCAGAGCTTTTTTCTTTCACCTTTTCGTAGTCTGTGACCTCATTCGAAACGTCTTCGTCATAGGGAGTTGCATCCTTTGAAGGCCTGGAGAACTTCCAAGCGCATTGATCCCACACACGACCAGTCCAATCGCTGAGAAGCTGGAAACCTTCAACGATGGCTTGGTACACATCGTCTTTCGCCTTGGCCTCTATGCTTGGATCAGAAGATTTCATGGCCTTCAGCAGTCGAAGCTGAAAATCAAGGAAAAACGCCAGTGATAAATGAACGATCGGGAGCCCTAAACCCTAACCTAGCCCGCAGGAAAAGCATACCTTGTTGATTGCAGTAGCGAAATGCAAGCAGAACTCGCAGTGTGCGGAACGTATAGAAGCCATCCGATGTATTATGAGGTACTCCTTCTGATAAGTACTCAGGGTGAAGGAATCCACAGAAAGCATTAAACCCTAACCCTAAACCCAAACAAAAAGGATATTCTAAAGCCTCGCGGGGTGCGACCTCGTGAGGAGCCGGTATCGACATGAGCCGACTCTGGACGGCGATCTTCCGGAAGTAGGGCGAAAGCTCCTTGAACATGCTTGCTGGTGAAAGGTGAAGGTCGGGAAACGCCGGAATGACGGGGTCGCTCTGTAGGAGCAGTCCGAGGATCAGTCCGAGATGAGTCCGAGGTCAGTGCTTACCCGGAAGACGCGTATTAGCCTACTGATCTTGATCTTCTTGAAGATGGAGTCGACTTCCTTGTCGGATGAAACCGCGAGCACCACGAGCACCGGAAGAACTCTGAGGAGGATATGTCTCTCCGAGTAGAGGAACGTCTGCTCAGACTCCAAGCCTTCGAGGCAGAAAAGGATCAACACTTGCAGCAAGTCTTCCAAGCTGAGGAATTGCAACTCTCGAAAATGAAGGAAAATCCAATGAGAATTACATACTTGTTCATCCGAAAGAGCTCCGCTTCGATGTTCAGCAGTATCGCCCATCTGGTACTAAGAAAGATCTGAAAATTTTCGACATTTAGGGTTGAAGCTTTAGGGTTTAGGGTTCATTGAGGATAGCCTGAGTTTTACCTGAAGATCGTCGAGTTCCTCTCTCATGGAGTCGGTGTCGGGCCATTGCGTGCTGACTTGAGTGAACGTTCTGCATGAAACCATCATGGTTAACCGGGTGAAACCACGCTCAAACTTTTACTACCTTTTGTACCACGAGAAGTCGTTCTGGATGGTCGCTTTGGCGTTCTTGAGATGGTCAAGTTGTAGTAGGACGTCAAGGAGTTTCAGCATGCACCTGAAAACCCACGAAAAGCCGTGGTAAAGACCATGGTACAAGTGGTAGAGCATAGAAACGTACCACATATGAGTGACGGTAGGACCATTGATCCTACGTTCTGGACGGCAGAACTTTTGTATGTTTCCTGCCAACTTGAAAGGAACGGTAGCGTTAACCTAGTAACGTAGCGAAAAGACGTTTACTTTGGACGCTGCGGTGCTCTGCCAACGTTGGATTTCCCTCAGCCGGCCGATTTCCTGGTCGAGAACTTGGTACGTCTCCAGGTAGAGGTCGCTCTGGCTTTGTTTCATGGAATCCGGTAGCTGCATGCAAAGAAAATGCTCGGAAATAAATCAGAAACTAATTAAATTTTTTAGTAAATTCCACCTGGGGAAGAGCTTTGATGCAGCTCCGGTAAGTGTACAAAACTGCGACCATCTCATTTCCTTGCTCGTAAAGCGCGTTCTAAACGAATTTTACATAATTAATTAATATTTTATAAAATTATAACGCTTACCAGTTGATTGATGGACTTGGAGTCTTCCGTGAGTTGAAGCTGGTACGCAGAGACGTCCTCGTAATCTGCAGATGAAATGAGGGGCAAATCGAAATGGAGTAGATAATGAGGTTTACCGAGGGGACTTTGAGAGGCATTCTTTCCCGTCAGCAATGTCAATGCAAGCCCTTGGACATCCGGCTGATCGCTCTGCAAGTAAATCCATCGTAAGAAAAATCGAAATGCCGCAAGAACTCGGCCAGATCGAAGAATGTACAATGCGCTTGCCTCGAGGGAGAACGTGGATAGTGCAGCCACCGCCTCATCCATCGCGCGCAGCAGTCCTCGACCTAAGTTCAAGCAGTGACTACCTTTTAATTACCTACTTGTTAGTGATTCAAATCCTACTAGTTATCTCTTATATTACTCAACAATGATCAATGGGCGCACAATGATTCCTTGGATCACACCCTTTAGAAAGTGGGGCAATGAAAAAAGCAGCATCTCATAGCCCAGATACGGCTTTCGTACGCGTGGTCGGCTTTCATCTGTGTGAATTCATGATTCTATTTGAAAGGTTGTAATTAATTATGTTAATTATCCCTGAATTATCACCGGAATGGTCCCAATGGGGGGAGCACATTGCCCAAGGACAGGGGTCACACTGTCCAGCTTAAGTGTTAATTTAGAGAAGTGTATGTATGTCTGATGGCCCTAATCGGGCTAAGGACGTTAAACTATAAATTAAATGTAATAGAATCACACCTCCAACCATGCTACATTGGTATATAACAACTCAGTAGCCGATCGTGCTTCTCCTCCAGCCTCCTTACTTGCTTCCGATCCTCCTCTCCTTGCTCCTCCAGCCTCCTTAGGATCTTCCGACCCTCCTCTGTTTGCTTGTCCAGCCTCCTTAGTCGCTTCCGATCCTCTTCCAGGTGCTTCTGTTCCTCTCCCAGCTGCTTCCACAGCTCCTCAAGCTCCTTTTCAAACCTCACAAACGTGCCTATGCCGTCGTCGTCCCCATTGCAGCCACATTCGTTGATCATCGCCATCCCCTTGCCTACGGTACCACCTTGCTTGATCAGCGACGCCGACTTATCCTCCTGGGGAGACCGGGCTTTGAGCAGCGAGAAACCGGGCTTTGCGGCATGAGGTCCTTGCCACACCCAACAGTTGAGTTACTTGAACGTGGTACTAAAAGAAAATCCTTCAGCTCGTAGTAAACCACGTGTATTAAACAGCCTAGTTTGTAATATTAGCAAATGTATATAGTGTTGCCACCTTAGCGCATCTTTAAACTTGAGATGCGACTTGAGGATAATATCTGAATTGGGAGTTCCTTCCAAAAATGCACTCAACGACGTGTGTTGTATAATTATAAACAGTCCGCCCAAATTGGAAAATAAGAGTAGCATGTAGAGTTTTTGGGGCAAGAGGCGGCAAGGGAGGATGCTACCTCAGATCACCTGGTTTGTGTGGATTCACATGCAAGTGACAGTAGAAGCATTTGGTAGTATGTCCACAATGGCACCCATGTGGGGCAACGCAACCTCACCAAGTGCCGATGAGCCAATTCCCAATCTGTACGAGATGTGCGTTTTGCAAGCAGGAACCTTCATTCCCAAATGTACTGGCAACTTTCCACGCCTGGGGAACGACAATCCACCACAAAATATCAGTTTGTATGCCATTTCAGGGGGCCAACACTTCACCTGTGGTCTCCGGTATGGACCACAAACCCCAGTTTGCTGGGGCGACCCCGATTCTTCTAGGGTTCCAGACTCTCTGGCCAACGTGAGCTATTCCATTATATCAATTTACTTGCGCACTCACCAACGAGAGGAAGGCGTTGTGCTGGTGGGGGTATAGCGTCTCCAAGGATACCAACGTTTCGAAGGATCAACCCAATGAAAGCACCACCTTTCGGGACATCTTTCCAGGAGGGGGTCATGTATGTGGGTTGGAAAATCAGACTGGGAATGTACTTGGGGTGACAATAGTTGGGGTCAATGTGAGCCTCCTACAGGACATTCTTTTAGGAGTTTGGTATTAGGATGGAGCCATGTTTGTGGTTTGGTTAGTGGCACTGGTCAGGCAATTTGCTGGGGTGATGGAGCCCTGAGACAAATTAGTGATACACCTGCAAAAACACGTTTTGTGACACTTGCGGCTGGAGATGCTTATACTTGTGGTTTGAGGTCAGATGCACCGACCAAAGTGCAGTGTTGGGGAAACGTTCCCACGGCAACAAAGGATTTTTCCAACATTGAGGTTGCACCTGCTAGATGTGAACTAAAATGTGGCAAAAATCAGTATAAGCTTCCGCCTCGGAAGGGAGGCTTGTGCCCGACGGCCGAAATGCAAGTTTGCATGTACTGCAAGAACGATGATTGCTCGAGGGGCAACAAGCGGTGGATTGCCTTGGCGCTGGAAATAAGCCTGCCTGTAGTTTTTTGCACGGTTGCGGTGGTCGTTGTGGTGATCTACAAGCAAAGAAGAAGGGCGATGTATGATCTTGCTTCCTGGGAGAAGGAGGCCGAACGAGTGACACCGTTTACCATCAAGCAATTGAAACGCGCGACGAGGAACTTCAGCCAAGACATGGCACTTGGCAAAGGTGCAAGCGGGGTGGTCTACAAGGGGATACTCTCGGATGGTAAAATGGTGTCACTCGTTTCACCAACCTGGCCATAAAGAAAGCCTCCACCGGGTCTCAAAATCACGAATTTTTCCTCAGTGAGCTCAGGTTGTTGAGTAAAATCCACCATGCCAACTTGGTGAACCTTGTTGGTTATTGCAGGCACAAGAGGTTGCTTGTTTTCGAGTATATGGCAAATCTTATTCCATAACACCAACAAGAATATACTGGATTGGAACACCAGATTAAGAATAGCGGCACAAGCAGCTAGAGGGTTAGAATACTTGCAGTGTTATGCGGATCCCACTATCATCCATCGGGACGTCAAGTCATCCAACGTCTTGCTGGACGAACAGTACAATGCTCACATCTCAGACTTCGGCCTGTCCCGTTTCGGACCTGTTGGAGATAGTTCTCACGTTTCCAACATGACCATCGCCGGAACACCAGGTTACATTGATCCCGAGTATTATCAAACAATGCAGCTGAGTAGCAAAAGCGACGTGTACAGCTATGGAGTCATGCTAATGGAGTTACTCACCGGAAGCAAGGCTTGTGATACTAAAAGGAGTGTCTTGGGTATCTGATGTTTTGGAGGAGCTGGACGCGACAGGAGCAACAGCCACATTGGTCCTGGATCGCTACAAAGTTGTTCCCAAGGAACTGGTGGAAGGACTAACCCTAGCGCTGGATTGCACAGCAATGCGGGGACGAGACCGGCCTACTATCACCGTGGTTGCCAATGTGCTGGAAAACATGCTAAAATGCTCAAAGCTTTCTTGACTTTGACTTGGGCCCTGAATTCGATGGCTGAACCAACGTTGATAGCCATGCTGACAGGAGTCCTATTGGCATCACGAAACCTTCGAAGAGAAATAGAGGACCCACAATTGTTGTTTAACCGACTAGCAACCAACATTGTTGTACATAAAATAAAATAAAATAAAACTACGTACTGGCAGTTTTCTATAGCACAGTCGAGTCCTCACTCATCTGAACGATTTCATTGGCTTTCTGTATAGATTGACCGCTGTACCATAATACAAGGAACTTGATTTCAGAGGCATTTTATACGTAAAACACCAATGCTGTATGAATGATGCATTGGTGGCTTGGCAGTTTTTAGATTCTAGGAAATACCTTGATCATTGAATTTGATCCATCATTGGTTCATCCATTAAGCTTTTCCACACAGGTTATCTAAAGAATTAACATAACAGTTAGCACATCTTTAGAGTTTCCAACAATTTTGACCTCCTCGATCCATTTTATTATCAAAAGATGTAGAAAAATGTTTGATTTTACAATGGTGGGTTGCTTGCTGCCTTCAAATGTTGTGGATGTGGCGACAACGAACATCGATCAACGTTTCCGCTGCTCGGTAGCCTTGCGAGGAAGAGTGAGCAGCGAATTGACGCGAGTAACGCCCTCGAGAGCAGACCAGCCCTCGTCTTCCTCAACCTTCTTCCCCAAACCATCCTCATCAAGGCACTCTTTGAGACTCCTCTTGCTCCTACTACGCCCATTCTCGCTCCTCTTGGGAGCCTCCTGTTGTAGCTTGGCCAAAGCGGCAGTAGCGGTGACAACATTCCCCTGCTTATCGCTCAGCTTCACCTCAGTGATCTCCTGCTCACCTTCCGCATGTCGAACCTGCGGCGCCTGCGGTAGCTGCTGATGGCGATGCTGCTGACGAAGACCTGCACGCCTGGCAGTCCCAAGCGCGCTGCCTTCCTCAACAACCTCAAGCTTTGCCACGTCCTTATCATCTTTGTTGAAGTAGAGGCACACGACGGCACAGTCGTCGACCTTGGACGTCGGATACTTGAGCCGCCAGGATCGAACAGCTGACTCCACCAACGCACGGGCGGATGTCGCTCTGGTAGGCGCTGACGCTACGATCCTCACGACTTCCTCGTTGCTCAAAACGTCCCAGACCTACACATGGAAATAAAAACACATTTAAAATTTCCCATCACCACCACCCACCCCGTCCGTGGCAAGGACCACAAATTGGTCCCTTTCGGTGATACGTCGGTAGGACATCTCAGGGGTCGCAATCAGGCCAAACTTTTTCAGGCAGAAGTCTCCAAAGGCCCTTGCCATGGCCAACCCTGGTACGTTCTCGTTGGGCATCCATACACGGGCGACCTTGGGCTCGTCCCTCAGCGCGAAGACACGGCCTTTACACTTCCGGATTCTTTCTGCCTCCCCTGAAACAAGCAAGAAACTCACTCATGCAATTCCCGTGGGAAATCCCAGCGAATATACGTACTCGGTAAATTGGGTTTCAGATCAGTCGTCAGCTGAATCGCATGAAGGGTGTTGTCGTCCGCCCGTGACCCCATGATCGCCCTCGAGTCACCCACGTTTCCAATTACCAGCTCATCCCCCTGAGATGTCCACGTCAATGCCACGTCAGATCGACCGTGGTTAATGGTAATCGCATACGAACCTGCTTGAGGATGGTAACCGCGGTAGTACCGCTGCAGTTGCAGTCGATGGTAGGGTGCACTCTCAGATCCTTGTCCATGGCACGGTACGACCTGAGATGGGTCTCCTTCCACGCCCGGAACGTCTCGGCCTCCTCGACTGGGCTGTTCGTCGCCTCCTCGGCGCTCTTCTCGGACTCGACATCGGACACGGACCTGGCGTCTTCGTCGTGGGTGAACGCGACGAGCTTCGATGGTAACGAATCCCGAACCCTACGTGCAACCAGGTGACCATAGGGACCGTGACCATCGAAGACACCACAGAAGATGGAATCCTTCCGTGAGCAAAATCCCTGTCGAATAACAACATTTAGACGGTGCGATTCAATCAAACGCAAGTAACTTGAAAAAAGGCATGAATAACAACATTTAGACGGTGCGATTCAATCAAACACAAGTTGCGGACAACTTGGAAAAAGGCATGAATCTGACAGGCCAACTACAAGGACACAATCAACCTCATTGAGGAGAGGTTGATAAACATGCACGCCTCCCAATGAACTCCAACAATCGACGCCACAACTATTGGGGGACTGGGGCCAATAAGACTATATGCGGACCTTATTAATATGCATCGATCTCATCCACGAGCATCCACACGAAAAGCGCAACAGAGAATGACCATGAAATTCTTCATGAACAACCACGAAATGCGCCGAACGACAGCGAAATCTCGCAAAATGCAGCGAAATTCGACGAAAAT
>LDJE01101972.1:0-10229 GCA_001021135.1 Selaginella kraussiana
AAAATAGGACACTGGAAGGTTGTGTAAACTTTCTTCTCCATCGTTAATAAACCTTTATTAAAAAAAAAAGTTTGTGTAGGATCATTTTAATTTTAAAGAGATTTGTTGTCACAGTTGTTATGCATGAATGACCCCCACCTCGACTGTAATAGTACATGCTTGGCCCTATTGCACATTGACGATCATTGACCAAATACAATTGTATTTGGTAAGTGTGTGATCGTCAGTCAGCCTGGCGTACTAGATGCAGCTAAATGTGATTTGAATTATGGGTAATAATCGATCATGGTTTCTTTTCTTCTTCAACCATCCGGATGTAAATGCATGCACGCTATACTTCTATAAAAAGCTTAGGAACAGATCGCACGCAGCGTTGGCCAGGTTAAATTTTTAATACAAAATCAACTTATGGAAGGCTGGTGATTCTCATCGACTTATTCAAGTGTCCTGGTGGCTGTTCCATCTCAAAGTTGCTATCTAATTGAGTTGTAACTTGAGCCTAAGTTTCTGATACTCTATGTAGTGCGCTCACTGATGATGACGACTATTTGTCTCATCGCAATTTAATTGTGTTAAATAAGTTACTTCTATCACATTAAATTTGGATGTTGACACATTGAATATATGGCTAATATACGGTAATCTTGAGTACTTGTAGTAACGGTGAGGCGCACACGATTCCAAGGCATTTCATTTCGAGCCGGAAAATGGGAGGCGGTATTAAAATACGGGTCCAGATTCCGCAGGAAAGTGAAGTTCGTGGGAAGATTTGACGACGAAGAAGAGGCCGCAAGAGCCTATGATATGGAAGTTATCAGGCTCCTTGAAAATAGACGTAGAGACACAGAACACTCTCTGAGCTTAAACTTCCCAGAAAATGCACGCAGGAACAGAAGACATCAACACAACAATCCAGCTTCAGAAAATCCAGACAGTTTAGTTACTGGAACACGGGCTGGAACAAGTTTGATGGCTTCAGAAATCCAAGAAGGTGTCGCTCAAAGCATTCCAGATGTTACGAGGGAACCTGCAGAAGCCACGACCTACGGACTATTAGAGCTTGAGGCTCCGATCTCTGGACAACTCTCGGAGGGATACTCAAACCTCCAGATTTGGGAGAGTAATTCCCGTGGGGAACTTGAAATGGTGGAAAGGACGACGCATTTCTCAACCATGGCTATGTCTCAGACCGGACTACTTGAACGCGAGGTTCCAGGACCTCGGGCAGGAGCTATATCCACACAACTTTCCCAGGGTTCAAACCTTCAGATCGGGGAGCATAATTCTTACGTGGAACTTGAAATGGAGGAGATAACGAGACATTTCTCGAACATGGCTATGTCTCAAACACAAGGTCTCACCACATATTTTAACAACATGGGAATTTGAGAAGTTAGATCTATAAGACTTTTCAAAGATTTGAAATGTTACAGTGTACAACTTTATCTGCATTATTCGCAAGATTGAGCACCAGCACGACATGGCCATGCACACATTTTACCGTGATTTTACCATGGTTCAATTATAACTAAGCAGCAACCAAGCAATGCTTTCGCTTATATCTTTAATACTTTTCTATATTCAGCCTGACGTTAAATAAATTATGCACACTTATCAAGGCCAATGTGCTTGTACTTCAGTGGTAGCTTGTACCATTAGAACTCTTTTACAAGCATTGAGCTCATAAAAACACCACCGACTCCGCACATTATTAGTTCAATTGAAAACGAGGGAGACCGACAGAAACAACGAGTTCAACTTCAAGAGTCAATAAACAGATGCAGTTGACGCTCATCATAGTTGTTCCACTAAGCTAGAGTAATATAAACATCGGCCAAGCAAATTCACGCGTGCAAATTCCTCATACAAATGCATAATGTTTCCCCTTGACAAGGTGCTCAAAAGGAATATGAGCCTGCGAAGGTATATGAGATTTAAGTGTGCTGCAGATCATGAGCCTCAAAAGGAATAATATGTTTTTTACATTTTGCATAGAAAACTCATTTTAGGGTTTGAAACTAGTTTGATTTGGGATGGGATCTGATCACCATAAGTGCATACATTTTTACTAATTAACTTGTTTAAGGCGGACATGGCTAATCTATCATCTTGTGGTACAGCTTATTTATCCTGGAAGGGGCTTGGTTTGATGTTTTTAACCTCTTTTGCGTACTTGAGCTACAAAGAAAAATCCCCATCCGTTGCTTCCTTCAGAACCCTCCCTGCAGTTGTAGTAGAAGCACGTAGCACCGACGTTACCATCGTTACCATGGTTCAAGAGGTGTTCTTCAGCTCGTAACCATCAATGCCTTGAACTTGCTAACCTTACTCACTTTGGGCAGTCTTGAGATGGTGGGGGCGATCTTGCAGGAGCTCCAAGTGCCTCCTACTCCCCATCCCAGGCGACGGCGGCGATGGCTGCTGCTGCTCCCGCTCTCCGTTGCCTCCTCCAGAAATGAAATATGTTAAAAAAGAGGGGTTCTGGGGTTTTATAGAGAGGGTACGTAGTTGGCGAAACGTAGCTACAGTTTAGCAATAAACCACGACCATGCAGAAACTAACTCATGGTAAGACCTGAAATACTGTCGCCATCCTCTTGTATCCGAAGAAAGTGCATATACTGACATTATTGATGTTTTCCAAGATTGCGCATTCAGCGTCCGGCTTCGTCTTAATCCGACTGTAAAAACTAGTAGTAACTTGTAATGTGCTTATTTCACGGCTAAGCAATCTCAGTTCTTGTTCATCCACAAACGTCGATAAGATATATACGCTCTGAGATGAGTGAAGTTGAGAGGAAGAATCAAAATTGGGAGTGATGTTTTTGTGGTGATGTTCGTGCGGTTTGTGTTATCTGAGGGTTTTCGTATCTTTGAACAGTTGAGTTTCAACGTATGTATCATCTGTTGCGCATGCATAACGAGGAGCTAAGAGAGGTTGCATCATGACATTGTATCATGGAATGTTTTGCTCGCTGTGTACTATCTCAATGCTTCTGAGGCAGGTTCCACCTCTCGGAGGATGTCAGGATATCATCTCATGTAACAATGTGGGCAGACAAACGAAGGTATTAGTCTAGTCGACATAGAAACAAAACCCTGCTATCAAAGTCTGCACCCCCTTGACTATACCCAGGGGTGGAATACACCGTTGGTCAGTCGTCTTCCTCGAGAAATGGATGAGTATTGGCTCGAGAAGCTCCCACACTCCTTTGGGCATAATATTGATCTTCGATGGTATAACCTTTATGCTATCTATACGAGGTGCTAACATAGGCCATAATGAGTTAACTACCACCTCCTAAAGACCCTTAACTGCGGTTACATATTGGCTGAACATTCTCCAAATCCCCCCAAATCCTTCCTTGAAAATGTCATGGGGTTATGCCACAGAAAGTTTCAACACATTGTAGACTGTCCATTCTAGACCGTGTTATTGTGTTTCTAACTGGTCGTCAATGTTATAGAACGCAGACAGACCGAACTATTGTGCATCTAACTGTTATAGAGCGCCATCTATATGTTGAATTCACTCTATTTTGTTTGTTGTATTGGGTGGGTGTACAACGTTCAAGAATTACCGTCATAGGTACTATAGTATATGCAGATTGTATCTATTCTATACCATGTTACTACAGGCGCCCGAGATAATTTTCAGATTGCAATGGTCGTACCCTTGTGATAATTGGAGCGTCGGATGTATATTGGTTGAACTCATTACAGGATGTATGCTTTTCGAAGTAGACGATGACGACTTGAAACATTTGGAAATGATGAAAATGCTCTTGGCATGGAGACAGGCCAGTATTCGAAGGAAAAGATTCAAGGGATGGGGTTACTACCACCGCTTAAAGACCTGATTCAGAAGCGTGTCTCGTTAAGCCCAGAAATTGCAGAAATCAGTTGTTGAAATATGATTCAGATTCGAGGTTGATGATGGCTGCACAAGCGTTGTCACATCCGTTTTTCAGACATGCATCTCTACCATCAGTGTAGTACACTGAGTCTCCTGCTGGGAAAAGGGTGGAGCTGAACAGCGTAGTATGATCAAGAAACAGCAAGTCAGTTTGAACTGTTTGCGGCTTCGTTCTTCCATACAAGGTGCTAACATTTATGTTAAGCATGGACCAGGTACAAGAATCATTTAGGGAAGTGGAGCGCGTTTCCTCTTCACTTTGTTCCTGTCATCATCCTTCACCAACAGCATGTTCAAGTCTCCTTTCGGTACTCCCGTGAGTCTCACCGTGAGTCTTTGGAATCCCGTGCATGATGGCCTTGAGTCTAAATCTTCCATATGGGAAGCCCTCTGCATCATCAACGGTTAAGTATTATGTGAAAAGTGTTCAAGCACATTGATTTGGCTAAAACCAATGCAGTAACTCCCTGCAGGACTTCATGGTTGGGGTTGATGAAGAAATTCTAGCTTTTGATTCCTGGGAACGGAATTTTAGAACAGGGTTGAGGATGAATTGTATCACATCAGAGAACCAGTGCATATAGTTATGGGGCTGAGGTTGAGTGATACCTATGGACATTCTTCCTTTGGAAACACCTCTGACTTTTGCAGACTGCTATGGAAGAAGCGAGCTGCGCAGGCTTATTAGGAACGTTTTCCCTCCAGAAATTACAGGTCCCAGCTTGTACCAGCCTCCTGGAACTGTAGTTGCCAGAAAACACGGTTTTTTTATAATAAAAATACTATCTAGTATAAGGGAAGTTAGTTCTGGGCTGATGGCACTGCTGATGGGTATGCTTCTAGCATATCACGAAACATGCTTCAGCTTGTATGCCACCTTTAAGATGATTCTGACACGGATTCTGATAACTCAGTACTGCCAGATTGGCACTTCATTGTCAACAAATTGTGAATTTTCACATTTGTGCTAAATAAATTATGCTTTTGACTTTCTCTTAAGAAATGTGTGAAGAATAGTGAGTGCTATGCTTCATACACTCTGCATTCGTCGGTTTCAGGGTTTGTTTTGCAGAAATCATCAAGGGGATCACCGGAGCTCTCGGCTGCTGCATCAGGCCACTTGCTCGCAACCAGATGTGCCAAGTCGACAACTCGCTGACTGTAAAATGCAAGTTTAATAGGCAGCAGAATGGCAAAATGACTTACCTGTAACCCCACTCGTTATCGTACCAGGCAACCACCTTCACCATATCATCTCCCATGACCATGGTAAGTGATGCATCAACGGTGGAAGAAACGTCAGAACACCGGAAGTCAACACTCACTAAGGGTATGTCGCACACTGCAAGAATACCCTTAAGTGGCCCATCAGCGGCCTTCCGGAAGGCGTTGTTGACGTCCTCAGCGGTCAGACCCTTCTTCGCAACGTTGACTACTAAGTCAACGACGGAAACGTTGGGCGTTGGGACCCTCAGTGCGATACCATTGAGCTTTCCTTTGAGTTGGGGTAGAACAAGTGAGACTGCCTTTGCGGCACCTGTGCTTGTGGGAACAATGTTGAGGGCTGCTGCTCGAGCTCGCCTTAAGTCGCGATGGGAAGCATCCAACAGTCTCTGCAATTGTATGTTTATTTGGTAAATTTCATTTGGAAATTGTACCTGGTCACCAGTGTATGAATGTGTAGTAGTCATGGTTCCTTTCACAATGCCTACAAAAACATAACGATGTTTGAGGGGGCCAGAACAGTTGTGTTATCTCACCCAGTTCTTCATCCATGACCTTGACGAAGGGTGCCAAGCAGTTTGTGGTGCATGAAGCGTTGCTAAATTAAACGAATACCTCAACATCAATCGGTACCACATACATATATGTACCTCATAATGTTGGCAACGTCATGACCATAATCACCTTCGTTCACTCCCACAACATATGTTGGAATATCAGCTCCTTTGGCAGGAGCTGTGATGATCACCTTTTTCGCACCAGCTTGGATGTGCTTCCCAGCACCAGGTCCGTCCACGAAGACACCAGTACCCTATGTTCTCACCAAGATTAATGCTATGTCTACAAGGCTCAAAGGTACCTCAATGACAATGTCAATTCCCATTTCCGCCCATGGAAGCTTGAGAGGGTCTCTGTTAGACACCACTGCAATTTGCTTCCCATCTACAGAGATTGTCTTATCATCCACGACCTTGACGTCGGCCTTGAACGTTCCAAGCATAGAGTCATACTTCAGAAGGTGTGAGGCCTATCACAAAAGCATTACAATGTAAGATCTCGATCACTAGCCCTACTTACATTTTTAACACCACCACTGTCGTTCACAGCAATGACTTCTAGAGGTGAATTTACACGTCCATGCCAGCACCTCAAAAAGTTGCGTCCTATGCGTCCAAAACCATTGATCGCAACCTTGAGTTTGGCAACAGTCTCTCCCCTGGCTGCTCGAGACGTTGCCTGGGTAACCATATACCTGGTGAATTCATTGCCCAAGAGAAATTTCTCACCTTGAAGCTCACTTGATGTCCAACAAGATCAAACAAGTTGGTCTCTCTTGTTCCACTAAATGAAGGAAACGAGGCCTTCAGCCCAGAGAACTCTCCCAATTCCGATCTCTATGATCACAGGCTCGACAGTGATGATCGATCCAAATGCATTTCAACAATTTCAAACCTTGGAACCGGTTGAAAGGAATTGGGTAGCTGCCACTGCAGACGCCATTGAACCTCCTCCTCCAGGCGTTATACCTTTTAGAAAGCTTCAAATTCAAATGATATTACCCGGGACATTATACATTGTAAATTTGGGCCACTCGCTTCTGATAAGGTACGCTCATGCACACATACCTCATCTTTCCGTAAAACCATGGACAATTCTGGCCATATGGCCACAAACAATGGTTAATATACCACACGGTGTTATTGAAGGTTCGAACGCATATTTTAGAAATATGCGTTCCATTCATATATGATATTTTTCATACGTGATATTTGAACCCTGTGCCCTAATCTCACGATCAACGAGCAATGGCGACGACGGCACTCTCTACGAGTGCGTCGGCACCTCAAATTACGAGAACAAGGTACCATAGGGGCAGGATTTGTAGTAGAAGCAGCGCATTCTTTGGCCAATTCTCCCCATTTCCGGAGGTTTCACGGAGTTCGGCAGCTCGCAGGCACCTCCAATTCGTCGTCAGTGCACATTTGGGCCCGGAAGAGCTGGATTCAGCTCTGGATTTGCTTGCGCAATCGCCAGAGGGTGTCCAGAATGCGCTCGCAAGAGTAGAAGGGTGGCTGTACACGCTCGCAGACGCTGCCGTCGTCTCTACGGATACAATCGTAGATAATGCCGCAACTACGAATACGGTGGCGCAGAGGGACTGGCTTTCCGGCGTTACCGATGCCATGGAGGTCGTCTTAAAGGTATTTAATTCATTGGTTTAATTAAATGGGGAAAATATTATAAAATGCGATGGTTTGTATGAACAGACATTGAACAACGGACTTTCCGGCTTGAAGCTACCATACGCATACGGATTCTCAATTATTTTGCTTACCATCATCGTAAAAGTCGCAACATTTCCACTAACGAAGTCCCAGGTGGGGTGTATTTTCTGTGTAAATACAGGGCTGTTTAACTCTTTGAAGGTTGATGTAGGTAGAATCCACCATCTCCATGCAGAACCTTCAGCCGAAGATCAAGGCTATTCAGGAACGCTACAAAGGAAATCAGGTATTTAAACACATTCCTAAACGGCGTTCATAATCCGTATTTGAATGCATATTAGGAGCGGATACAAATGGAGACCGCACGGCTGTATAAACAAGCCGGCGTAAACCCGCTCGCAGGTATTTTATACGTCGTCTGTGAAGCTCCACGTTTTTTCGTATGTTTTTTTTTTCTAGGATGTTTGCCGACACTTGCAACTATACCCGTATGGATTGGTCTCTACCGAGCGCTCTCAAATGTTGCAAACGAGGTCAGTTTTTTCTACGAGCACCTCTTCGTATTTCATCCGTATTTCATCAGGGTCTTCTTACGGAAGGGTTTTTCTGGGTACCATCATTAGCTGGTCCAACTACGATCATGTCTAAGCAAACCGGGAGCGGAACGTCCTGGCTATTCCCCTTCGTGGTAAGTTTGAGCTCTTCAAAATGTGGGGTTTATCCCTAACCCTAACCCTAAATCATTTTTCTTCGCTTTGTTTCAGGACGGGCAACCTCCACTGGGTTGGGGCGAGACTTTGGCGTATTTAGTGCTGCCAGTTCTTCTCATAGTTTCCCAGTACGTCTCCATGGCCCTGATGCAACCTCCACAAGTAAGATTTTGTTGTATTTAGGGTTTAGAATCATTGGGACGAACGTAATGTTTTTTATTGCAGACTGATCCAAGCCAGAAGAACACTCAGTTGATACTGAAGTTTCTACCGCTTATGATTGGATACTTTGCGCTTTCGGTCCCATCAGGTCTTAGCCTCTACTGGTGAGGTCTAAGGTTAGGGTTAGGTCTAGGGTTAGGGTTAGGGTTAAGATAATTTCTGACGCGTTTTGTAGGTTAACAAACAACATTCTGAGCACTGGTCAACAAGTCTGGCTGCGAAAGCTGGGAGGTGCCAAGCCTGTAGTGGACTCGAGTGGCGGCGATATCATAAGCGCCGGACGGGCCAAGCGGTCTTCTACGATCGACGTGCTGCCCATCCCCGAGAAACAGATCGAGAAGAAGGAAAGCGAGCGCAAGGAAAATCGGCGTGGTGAAAGGTGCGTTTTTACGACCTTGGGGGAAATTGTTTTTTGGGGGGTTTTTTTTTTCAGATTCAAGCAGCTGAGAGCGGCTGAAGAGAAGAAGAAGCAAATGCGGGCTGAAAGATTGAAAACGGCCGCAGAGTCTAAAACTCAAGAAGCTCAAGTAAAAGAGGATGCAAGCGAGGAGAGCGAGGAAATGGCAGACGACGACGATGAGGATGATGAGCTTTTGTCAAAGGTAATCAATTCATTATTTGACCATTTGACCATTTTATTGTGTATTCTTTGTGTATACAGGAGGAGGAGATGTACGCTACTAGTGCAAATGGTGCAGGGCCTTCTACAAACAAGAGCAAAAGATCGAAGCGTAGGAGATCTGTTTGAGCTGCAGAATGAGATGTGGCAAGTTAATTTTTTTTGGAAGCTTGAACATCTCGTAGCATGTAAATTGTACAAAGATATGGTCTTCTTATACAGTCAAGCTAGGAGATTTACCTCGCTAGACATTATTTGTCGTGCTTTGTGAAGTGGAGAAGTACACATTGGTTGAAAAACATGATCCTTTTAAATACAAGAAATACATTCTTGACATTGATATCTTCAATTTGGGCCGTTTACCATGGTACAGATATATAATGCAATAGAAGCAACACAGTAGCGTGAATTTACCATTCAACAAGCTCTTTGATTTAATTGAAAGCCTCTATTTAACAATAACTACAGCATATTAAAGAACAAACAAACCCAGCCCTGTTTGAACAAGCAAAGAACTATGTCAAACGTATGTTTTCAGCAGGTTGCAGATTGCAGCTTCGCTGTCGTTTTAATGCAAATAACTCTCAAATGAGGAGCAAAGTGATTTTAATTAAAGCGTAACAAATGGACAAACAAACAATTGATTCCTCTTCAATAAGCTGCTAACAAAGCTCCTCGAATCGGGCTTGAACATTCACCGGATTCCCATCATTCTCTGGGTCTTTGGCGTTACTGCTGCATCCCACAGTTCTTAAAAACTAAACGCCAAAAGCTTCTAAACCCTAAACCCTATACCTAAACCCTAAAGTCTCGTGTAAACCACTCATACGAAAACTTGAGTGGGCCGCCAAAATTCCTTACATCGGAGGAGCTTCAGCTCTGGGGTGACCGTCTCGAGGGAAAACTCCCCATCTTCCGCCTCTTCCTCGAGAAGGAGAACGATGCAGTCTTTCAACTTAACGTAGTTGATCCGCTCAGCTCTTCTCTCCCTTCCCCAGACCCTTATCCAGTTCTCTCCGGTCATCCTCTCCCCTGCAGAATCGTCCAGCCTGTAGACTGCCATTTTCTCTGGACTTGAATTCTTGAATCCTATGGCATAGATGGAGTTGT
The DNA here is from genome assembly GCA_001021135.1 of Selaginella kraussiana. Classification (NCBI taxonomy): domain Eukaryota; kingdom Viridiplantae; phylum Streptophyta; class Lycopodiopsida; order Selaginellales; family Selaginellaceae; genus Selaginella; species Selaginella kraussiana. Next base: position 10,026 of record LDJE01101972.1, read on the forward strand.
GGAAGTCTACAATGCCATAGCCATCCACTACATAATCTTTTGGCCACTCGATTGCGTCAGCGACTTTCCAGTCAGGAACAAAACCCAAAACTGCTTTCATGTTGAAAGCTCCGGCGTGATCCAAGCACCACAACCAATGCGATGGTGGTGGATCTCTGACCACCCACTTATCCGTGACGTCCCACCTTTCTGCCTGAGGATCAT
>LDJE01101995.1:0-13149 GCA_001021135.1 Selaginella kraussiana
TAGTTGCAATTACACCTGGGAATGCTACTTTCATTTCCGAGAGGCAAAACCATGCCGGGGCCAAAGATCTGTGAAACCTAGAATGAAGCCGTAACCACCTCCAAACTGGAAGAGCATGACAAATGTCATCCTCAACCTGAAAGTAGACCTTGCACCTTGACCTTGAGTCTTCAGTCTTCACTGTTCATGGTGGACCTTGAGGATACGGTGTAGAAAGCATTGTGACTTAGCAGGCCTCACAACTCAAGTAAATTGGACAATAGTAGGGAATTCTGAAAACTGCCTGGGATCCTGACTATTACTAAGCCATAAACTAACACGTACATTGCAGCCTCTTTTCAGAATCCAAGTTTTCTTCAACCAAGTGTAGATAGCCTAGATGAACCATGCAAATCCAAGAGCCGTTTTGAAGCTCACTTGCTTCGTTGGGAAATCACTGATTACGGATTGCACTTAATCATGCAAGCCTTTTCTCAAACAAACTAGCGTTTTTGTAGCAGCAACTACGTAGACAAACTGCATTCGAACTGCACTTAATGCCCATTAACTGCAGTCCCAGACATGGTTCATTCTAGAGCTGTATTTGGATCGAATCAATGGCATAAGCCCCAGTACTTTACAACATTGACATCTGAGTAAAGCTGCTAGACACTCGAGTAGAAACAATGCTAAGTCTCGAGTTAGATGGATGCAATTAAAACACGATATAACTCCCAGCCCAGGCACAATACGTCGGCTAAACTCCGGTTCACTTCGGACACCGATCCGCCTAGATTAAAAACATTAATGAGACTGGCTTGCGCTTTCCTTATCCTCGGAGGGGAACCACTTATCGCTTATGCTGTCGAAGCTACTTGCTGCACAACGCTAACCTGCGTTTCATCCGTGATAATAATAAAGATATGACAAGCAATGAGCAATGGACACTCTCGAACCTGTAGGTTGCCATGTTCGGGATTTCCCAATGGAAGGGAGAGGAAATTTTCCATTCTGACATGAAATTTTCAATCATCTTGCAAGTCTTTTCAAGCATGCAGCTTAATGTTATAACATAATAACTTATATAACTTAATTAAGTCGTAGGTGCAACTGTGAACTTGTAAGCCCATGGGACCTCCTTGGAAGCTAGGGAGTCAACTTCAAGCCTAGGTGACTTGTGAGACCACGTCCAATGATTAGGGTTTAAATAGACGTGACTTTTCAACTTTCATAATCTTCTTTCGGCTCAATGGATTTTAGTTACATGATCTTTCTTATAAGTATGATCTTCACCCTCTTGCTTGTAGCACTTGGCTGCTTTGCTTTTGAAGCTGATAATGCGTTTGAGAGGAACCAGCACCAGCGCATTGGCCGTGGATTCATTCCAATGGAATTGCTAGAATAAAATTTACTTTTACAGCCGAGAGTCAATCGCTGACACGCGAGTCTCCTCGTACACATAAGAGCACTTGAGCTCAATGAGAGCACTTGAGCTCAATGAGAGCACCTGAGCAGCCGAGAAGCTCTTGTGTGGGCAATTGAGTGGACATGTTCTTGTGTACGTGTGGGCGATTTGGGATTGAGCGGAGATGTTCTTGTGTGGGCATGTTGAGCTCAGATGCGCATCTTATTCAATCCAACAGCAATATAAATGAATTTAATTGATAGCTTAACGTCTGGCCCCTTGTCAATGTATTCTGGTGATAGTTCAAGGATTTGAACCTCTAACACATATAAATCAAAGCAAAATGGCCTAATAACATATTAATTATGAGCCCGGATTGGTTTTGGTTTTGCATCACACACATCTGTGTCTAGGTTCTTTTTGGGTCTTTTAGTACAAACCAGGAACCTGACTAGATCACAAAGTCCATGTCGTCAACAGTGACGTAACCATAACCATCTCCACAGCTACGTATACGCAAACCAACTGATTTATTTAATCTGTTTTGCAAGCTCTAAAACCACAATTCTCGCGGTTGATATACCAAAAGTCCAGTGTTCCAAGCAAAGCACAAGCTTTCAGAGCATAGTGTCGAAAGCACTCCCATAAGTGCAATCCAGGAAACCCCATTTCAATGATGTAACTTTCATACAAGTATATAAAGCTGTTTCTGGCAGAAGATAGGGTGTTTTTCTCCGTTCCTCCCTGAATATAAATACAATGTTCAACAAAAATTTATTTAATTCCACTCTTAATAGCTACTTTAGACTTTAGACGTCCGTTGGAGTTGGGCCTACTGAACGCAAAGCAAATACAAACAATAGTACTGACAGCACTATTGTGGAAATAAAACTCTCGACGTTTCTCCAGAATTTCGAGAAAACAGAGGACCTGTTTCCACAAGATGGGTTTGTGGACTTGTCAAATCTCGTGAGGACCAGTTAACCTGAAAAAACTCTTCCCGAATATCGTCATAGAACTCACAACAAAAGATCATGTGTCTCTCGTCTTCCAGGCAAAAGTTGTAGATCCTTCTCCTCCAACAACTCTTGGCAAATGCCCGTTGGTCATGCATATTTGTGCATATGTGCGAACTAACTGGGGCGAGAGACCCCCAGAGGGTTGAAGTTAGCAATGTAGTATCCGAGAAGTAGCCATTAAATGCCCCCAAGGGATGCTTTATTGTTCCACAAGCACCTGGTTGATCCTACTTGTTCGTGAGGTTGCAAGAAAAGGGTTAATGCTTATTTAGTGTTAGTGCTAAACATAGCCTAATTAAGGGCTAAAACATTGCAACAGTAACATTCAGACATACATTCAATATTTCTTGATCTCTGCCTATACTACTAAGCCGGACTCTTTGGTTTAAGCATCAAACACTCCAAGCTGATCAAGCTCAAACTCCAAAACATCAAAGTTTTCCAGCAGTACCACTGCACTAGAACCACGAACTTCAAGCAGCCGACCACGAAGACCCCGATGCTGGCCTCGAACAGCAAGCACTTGCATCCCCTGTCCAGGCACCACGGCCTCAAGCTGATCCTGAGGAACAGCCTGAAGCAGCTCCCTAGTCCCTTCCAGGAGCACATCGCAGCTAGCTGGAGAGATCACATCGACGACAGTTCCCAACATACGATGGTTTCTTGAGTTTGGGCTCACCACCCTGACCTTTATCTGATTGAAAAGCCACGGTTCTTGTTCTTGAACCTGCTGAGGCTGCTGCTGCTGTTGCCTTTTTGGTTGAGCTTGGAGGACCTCATCTAGAGGCTTAGCTCCCAGTCCAAGACGAAAAGGCCGGGGTTTCGCCTCGTAGAACGGGACGTAAGGTGCAGTTTCATCTACAAATGTTCTCCCGAACTCATGAACAGGCAATCTTTCGTAGTCGCTTGGAGTTGCTGAATCTGGAAGCTTAGCTAGATGTTCCTGGAGTACCTGTTTGTCACGAAGGTCCCTTTCCTGCCGAGTAGCATCAATGTCTCGCCGAACTTCGGGAGCGACTTCCATGAAGCCTATGAACCCTAATTTACAGAAAGCCCTAACATCTTTTTATTTCGCTATTTTTTACCCTTTTTGTATTCGTTCTATGTTCAATATTTACGAATATGTTTCAAGGGAACAAGATTTTCTTACATTTCTGAAGTTTTCGAGGAGAGGATGTGTATTTTTAAATGTTTACCTCAAGGGATTGGCTTTCAGTGTGTGTAATTCTTGCAAACCATGGTTTCTTTGCTTTAAGAGTTTCGGCTTTTAACACTTACCTTGGTCCTTTGCTCCCTCCCAATAGGCTTTGCCAGCGAAGTCAAAATGCTCCTTGCGGATTCGTGGACAATGAAGAAGGTCTTATCTGTGGATCTCGAGGACAGTTATCCTCAGACCGAGGTTAGTTGACGTCTGCAAACCGTGGTTGTTCATCCCATTAGGCACGTCTGCAAACTGTACTACTCTCACGGTAGGTGACGACTTTCTACGGTTTGCACGGTTCTGTGGTTGTTCATCCCTTCAGGAAAAAAATTAAAGTCGTCATAGTGATCTCAGCAGTTCGTGCATTAGTTTATCAATGGAATTTTGCTTTTATTCTTACAAGACTGAAATGAGTAATAAGACGTAAGCCATTTAAACTTACGTTTCAACAAGAATACTTGTAATAGTTTTTTTTTTTTTATACTTGTAATAGTTGTCCGGAATAACATGCAATAGTTGTCCAGAATTTCATGCATAAAATGCAAGTGGAATATCCGTGGAATGAACGTATTGGATACTCCATGGATCAGACATGTAGCGAATAACTAGAGTAGCGAATAACGTGGTAGGATCAAACGGAGATTGTGATCACGGCACTATAAAATTAGGCAAAACCTCCCGAATGTATATCCCATTCCTGATTCCAATATGTCGACCAGACTCTTCATCTCGTTAGTTTTCTTCTTGACTATGTTTCACTTTGGACATTTTGCAGATCCGGACCCAGTTCAAGACTATTGTATTGCCAAGGATCCCGATAACTACAAGAACTATGTGAATGGCTACCCTTGCAAGGATCCCGAGAATGTCACGTCCGACGATTTCCGTTCTACGTATCTTCGGAGACCTGTGGATACCAATACCGTGTATGGTGCAGACCCTCAACTTGAGGATGTCACCAAGTTTCCAGGCCTCAACTTCCAAGGAGTGTCAATTGCACGAATCTACTACGAACCTTGGGGACTCAATGTTCCCCACAACCATCCACGATCTTCCGAGGTTCTTTGTATGCAAAGCGGGAAGGTTTATGCTGCACTGGTGACCACTGAGTACAAGCTTTTAGAGAAGCTGCTAGAGCCTGGAGATTGTTTCGTCTTTCCTCGTGGTCTTGTTCACTGGCAGTACAATTCTTTCAATGAATCGGCACTTTCATATGCAGCTTTCAATAGCCAGAAACCGGGAAGGACCAACGTTGCCGAATCACTTTATAACACCACTCCCAGCGTCGAGGATGAAGTGCTTTCCAAAACGTTCATGGTAAACGAGAAATTGATAGAGAAGATAAAGATGGCCTTCAACAGAAGCTCTGTGTAAGGAGGCCTATATGAATGCTATTGTAACTATTTCCGCCTCTTTTCGAGCTGCGCTGCGCCTCCAATCGCTCATTCATCTGTTCTTCGTTTCGCTTTTAGGTTCGAAATGCTTTTGTAAGTCTGATGGCTAAGAACGTTAATAATAATTTGGAAGCTCAATCAGTCGACCCTTCTAGTAGGATTTGAATTGAATTTAATAAATCTATCGTCTTTTGGTTGACGTTAAAGCAAGCGTTAAACCCTAAACCTATACCCCAAAACTCTCCCAATGAGGTTTTAGGGTGTAGAGGTTCAAGCTCTCTCGATTCTGCAGTTGGAATAAGCAACTGAGTCCGGTAGTCCTGAAAAAAATAAGCATTTAGAGTGTCACACTTCTGTTTTCCACAAACGTGTATTTTCGTGGAATATCATGCTCACAGCATTCATTGGGATGTTAACAGATCGGGCGCGAGAGGAACCTTCGATCGGATGCCTTGCCCGTGGACAACCGTGATCACTGCAAATGCCCAAAATGGGCAAGCGCTGGACCCGACGAATGCCGCTGCGGTACTCTTGCCAGCATGTCGAGAACGAGCTTCACCCTGCAAAAATTGCTCTTGGAAAATTTCTCGATCGTAACATCTTCTCGTGGAAGATCATGATGCAAGCCTATGCCCACAAGTGGCAGGCTAAACGGCTGTTCAATGTACGTTCGTAGAATACCGTGATAAACGCATACGGGGAAAAACAAATATTCAAGGAGGGATTTGACAAAATGGTATTTGATTTGAAGGAAGTATTACAAGACCAGTTACATTATAGCTGGTCATCCGGTTATTGTTTAAATATATCGTAGCTACGTGCTGAGTTTCTATTGTTTCAATTTATAAACTTTATCAGACATAAAGCAAGCAAATCCAGTCAGTGTGCAAGGTACAACCTGCTCAGTAGCCATCGTCATTAGTGTTTAAATCAACATGCATTTGAAACCCGTAATTATCTTAAGTATAAACCTGTCATTAGCCATCACCTTGAGTGTTTATACTCATTTGAAACCCGCGATTATCTTAAGTATAAACCATGCTTGGGCTTGTTTGTTAAAACAAGTTTATGGATTAGTTGCTGGCACTGAACTCCGTCAGATACGGTACATTGGTACCTCTACATCATTGGTGCAGCCAGCCAGCCATCACCATCTCTACTAGACTGAATCTCTTACTTAAAGCCTACTTAGCCAATGACTGCAGACTAATCGTACATGCCTGCGTATACGAGGACACGGCGTACATGAGCATCCTTCTTGTGATATTATTCCGTAAGGACCTCATTTGCATTAACTCTTTGGGGCTCGTTTGTGTGATTCCGAAAAACCGTACATTGTCATCAAGCACCTCATACGTGTTAAACCTCAAGACTTAGTTCTAGGCTTGTAGATGTGATAGAGACAACGTTTCTGAACGATCTTCATCTTCGTGGTAAACGTTGAACCGCTTCTCGTCTCGATCTTGTTTCATCTTTCACGAGCAACAATGTCCTTCTGCAAGCACTTCAAGACTTCTGTTCCTCGACGCCTGGTAAGCTCATCTCGATCGATCATCAAGCTCTCAGCCGCCATTTGACGATCTCTTCCATTGCAGGAAATCCCCGAGTCTCTCTTCCGGGACTCCATGAAGGAACATGTCATTCTCGAGTACCAGGGCGACAAGCAGCAGTTCAACGTTGAAGCCGGTGACAACTCGAAGCACTACATTGTTTCCTGGAGAGACTTCGCAGCCAGTAAGGACATCACCGTCGGCTACGTCGTATGCTTCACGATCAGGCACGACAACCATCTCTTCATCGAGTCGTTTCCGGTTCCACGAAAGGGAAGAAAACCCAGCCGACCACGTCAACAGGCAGTCTGGGACGAGGGAACGGGGACCGAAGCTGTTGTCGAGAACTTCATCAGCAAGGCCATCTACAAGCATTCTCGCTCGCCTAAGAACTCTTCGATGGACGCTGGCAAAGCCTCGGGCACCTTCTACGTCGACGGCAAGCTTAAGAACTACGTTCCGGGAACTGAAGCTGTGGTTCGTAGGGCTTGCAACCTTCAGAAGAGTCTTCTAAGAAACAAAGCCAGCGTGATCATGGTCATGCCTGCACTCTTGGCCCTCATCTCTTCGGATGGTCTGGTAAGTTTGTTCTGTAGTAAACAGTAGTTATTCTGTTATTGAAAAGATGGAATATTCTTAAAAACTATTAGAATATGTTTAAAAAACATTGTTAGAATATGCTTAGGAATGTTTTTTCAGGACTTCAAGCATGACTTTACTGAGGAATACTGCATGTGGAACGCTGGGGACATTCAGCTCAGGGACGCTCGTGAAAATGTCTGGACTGTCACGTGGGAAGGTTCGAAGATGGGCATCGATTTCGTCGAGTTTTATACTGCTCATGAGCTCAACCAAGGTGATGTTTGCATCTTCGTGGTGCAATTCATGGGCTTTCAGGTTCACATTTTCAAGGTCGAAGTCTCCAAGGGACGTGCACTTCTACTTCCAGGACCACCACTTCCCGATTCCGATCAGGATAGCAAGTACCACGACGTCGACGATACTCCCATACCTTCCAGCTTTGACGTTCACAACGTCGACGACATACAAGCAGTGTATCAGACGCCATTGGGGGCCTCTGAAGGTACTGATGATGCAGAAACTGCTCCCAGCAAGGTGGAACCTGAAGAATCTCACGAGTTCCGCATTTCGTTTCGCAAGGACTCAACCGGCAAGTACAAGTCGCATATCATCGCTGAGCTCTCTCTGGAACAGGCTAAGTACAACAAGCTCTCCTTTGATTCACCCAAGGACCTCCTCCAGAGTCTCTTGGGATGAGTTGAAGCACGAGGTGTTGCTTGAATATTATTCCTCACTAATTAATCGAGTCCCTATTTTCAATCCTCATAATCTCTTTGCAAATGCACCAACTTGTGAAATGATATCACCACACTCCAATATAACTCGATAACTCGATAGTTAAGAATAATTAGTATTAAACGTTTGCCATTATACTCTCCCAGTATACGTCGATATGCTGATATACGGTGCTGCATATACTGTGAAGTACTTTGAGCATGTCTCGTGAAAATGTACGCCAAATACTGCACCGTATACTCTTTGTATTGTACTCTCCGTTCAGCACCGTATATCAGCAGCATACCGAGTTTCCTTTTTTCACCACTGCAAGACATGCTCCAAATTTTGGAGCCCCAAAGAATGCACCCACTGATGCAAGCAGCACAGCTTTATCTTTGATGCATGTTGAAGCTAGTGTCTTTTGGAAAATGTTTTCTGGTAGTTTTCTTATTGTAGATTCGAATGTGTATCGTAATGGAGAGTAGTCATACGTCCTGGTGGGTGCAAGTGTCCAGGAAAGAGCCAAATTGTAAGCTGATAGTATCAGAAGAAGCAAGTTGCTTGAACTCTGACCAAATGCCGTATGTAAGAAAAGCAGCATGTTATTCTGTAATAAAAACTAGTAATCTTGGTGACAAGCTTGGAAATACTCTAGACAATGTCTGGCCAAAGAGTGCCATCAGTTAAGAACCTCCAATCTCAAGATACCGAACCACCGGCAGAGAGGCCCGCGGCTTGGGGGGTGCAATGGCCCGAAAGCCACGGGTGGCCAGTGCGGGTGGTCATGGAGGTGATCACCGGGTGCCAGGACCAACCCCCCCAGCTCAACCGCCCGAGATAGATCTTCAACTACAACGCACCATTCTCGAAGAATAGCTTCTGATGTAGTCTTCATAGTGTGTTCGACAAAATCCATCATCATTTTTTGGAGTCTTCTTCCTCGCTGTGGTCCTCTCTGTGGTCGGGCATGTCATTGCCTACCATTGCTGCCACCACCTCCATTGTGCTCAAGCTGAAGGAAACTTTCGTCCTGATTTGTTGGTTGCTGTTGCAGTTGTATACATATTTTTTCATGGATTAAACATCATGGGTGCACTGGAACTGGTGCGTTTGAAGGTGCTTCTTTGACGACAATTAAACTCGCACGGGATAGATAAGTATTTAACTTCAACTGCCTTCAAACATGCATGACCCTTGAAAGCGACACCCGCATATACGCAGCCTCTGGCATGAATGACCAATGTGTTTATAATGATTAGCCGTGCTCCTTTTAGCATGGATGGAGTTTCTGGCTGATTTCTGCAACGTCAAGTTTCAGTTCACAAGTCAACATTCCCGAGAAATTTATTACTGTACTTTATATATATCAGATGGTGACGGGATCTGCTGGATACCATGGTGAAGCCCGGGGCTTTGGAACTGCAAGAGGTACCATAAAATTGATATTTTGCATCATTCAACGACTCTCAATACTACTACGAGTCTACAAGAAAGGATTGATTTTCTTAACTTTGTTGCTTGATTTCCTCAATTTTGTCATATAGAAGTCACTAAACAAGTCAAAATAATCAATGGATCAATTAAATTTGTTGTTGTGTAAAGTTTTAACAAGTTATAAGTTTTTATAAATTAATAAATGTATTGAAAAAATAAATAAATAAACAAATGGATTAAATACCAAAGTGTAAATTCTATCATGCTCCATTACAAATTTAAACATGCAATCCTCGATACAATCTCTTTTCTGGCCTAGAATCTGAACTTTGAAACAATTTGGACTCTAAGTTGTTGAGTAATGTTTTATTGGAAGGTAGTATCGTGCAAGTACGTTTTTTTCGAGAATGGGGTATGCTGAAAATGGAGGGATTGTTTCTTGTAAGGGGCACTTATAGTCCATGGATCCATCCTGGAAGATGGGAAACCAAAACATTAAACGCCCAAAATATTGTGCACGCGGTTTCATTGAGTGGTTATAAATTGTGCTCACTAGGGTTTGTAACCCTTGCCTAAAATGTTGCTCTTGAAGTGCTTCAGGAGATGCGCGCCACCCCCACCGTCAACCACAATGACGACCACAACATCCTCCTCGCAACCATCATCACAAAGATTGGAAATGTTTCTCTTCAAGTGCTTTGGGAGATGTGGATCGCCCCCGCCACCCCCACCATCGATCGCGACAACGACGTCGACGACCACACCATCCTCGTCTCTCCACTCGTCGGGCGAGATGCCTAAAGTGAGGAGTCACGAGAGCAAGATCGAGGAGTGGACGCACGCCTTCAATTCGATTGATGTCAACGGCGACGGGAGGATCTCCCGGGAGGAGTTGACTGCCCACTTCAAGGCGCTTCTCGAAGACGCGGAGGAGGTGTCGATCGAGGAGTTCCAAGTGGCGGATATTGATGGCGATGGTTTCATCAGCCTGGAGGAGTTTCTTACGCTCCAGACGAGCTGGGAGCCGACGGAGAACGAGCTGAAAATAACCTTCGGCATGTTTGATGCAGACAGGGATGGATTCATCACAAGGGAGGAGCTGCACAGCGTTCTAGTTCGCCTTGGCCACAAGAACATCACAAGGACGGATTGCTCCAAGATGATCGCGGGCGTGGATTGCAATGGCGATGGTCAGGTCGACTTCCAAGAGTTCAGGATGATGATGGCCTGGCCGTCGTCCCGATGATGTTGGTTTTGTTTTTTGCTCAATTTTTTGTTCATATTTTTTATAAGTTTTCACCAAGGTCCATGAATGTTCCTATTGACCTTTGGAGGATCTCTCAGGCCCGGTGTTGTACGAACAATCTGACCTTTGTTTGGAGGGCCCTTCGGTGATGAGATCCGAAAAAGAATCTTAGTCTAAGATTCTTTTTCTTATTCTGCGAGTCCGCCCAACTACGTCCCTAGAAGGCTTTCTCGTCGAAGGCTCTAATCATACGTTGTTCATGCCAATGCAATGCCTCCCCACTAGGGAAATGCAGGGATCGTCTCCGTTCGTTCATTCGCTGTCGTCTGTCCTATGAAGCTAGTTCGTGCTCAGGATAAAAGCCACGCAGTCTTTTCGTTGTGGCTAAAAGTATTGGTGTAAACACGCATTAAACCGATGTTTGCTAGAAGGATTTCCTGGCGACGACATATAGTATCCCCATAGAAAAACAACCATCCGTCTTCCAACAATTTACTCCACTCGTGGAGCATCATTCTAACATACAAAATCTCCAACTGTATCTGGGTTATAACTTTGTGCTTTCATTTCGGACAACACGCTCAAAGCTGCATAGCCTTCCCGAGTACTTAAGCTCTGAACTTGAACCGACGTCCATTTCATCAACGGAAAGCCTCAGGATCGATCCAAGTCTTTTCACAATTCCATCAAAAGAGGCAGCTTTACGTTTCCGTCACTCGTGGTAGCATTTGTATTCAAATTCATAGTTCTATCTCTGCTGCATGCTCTTATTGTTGATGTTGTTGACGTCGACGTCTGTCCAAATAGTGGTCGCAAGGGGAGCAGAGGGCAATGCCTGTCTTTTTCCATTGGAGCTATTACAACATGATAGATCGAGACATTCAAACTTTCAAAGTACATATTATTTCATCGATAGTTTTATTTCATCGATAGCTCGTTGGTCTTTTAGGCAATTGACCTTCCTGTGAGTTATTGCTCATGACCAGGGCCTCCTCGTTCGCATTGTACGTGATGGCTCAATTGTGGCACATTTTGCAGGTGCTTGTAGATGTAAGCTTTTTCGGGCTCCAACTTGCTTGGAGTATTTTGATCCATGCTTTAGTCGATCATTTGAGGTCTTGAACATGTAGGAATGTGTATTAATTGGTCATGAACGTGAATAGGTCCTGAACTATCACCAACAATACAAGGGGTCACATTGTCCAGCTAATATTATGTAGAGATCATGCAATATGTCTGATGGCCCCAAACAAGGGATGGACGGCTTAAGGGGCTGACATTAAACTATAAATTAAATTAAATTAAAAATATCTTATTAACCACATCCGTGACAGCGTTTGAACGCGATCTGGGGGGTTTAATCATTAACGATTAATATCCATCATTAACTATTATTATCAATATGATTATCACAATTATATATCATTTAGCGTTTACCGTGCTTTAGTGTAAATGGACTTGTAAACCTATATATACCTTACACGGTTTACAAGGTAAGGTATTGGTTTCTCAAAGGTTCACCAAGCTGAACTAGCAAATACAAGGTTACCAATAATATAATATATTATATGTCATACGATTTTAGACTAAACAAAACTTTAGGTGATAAACCTCAACAAATATACACACATTTCTGAAAGCTATACGAAACGATATACACAGATAGGAATGGGTTCCTTCAAGGCCACCAGTCCTCGAGGCTGTCACCCTCCTCATCCATAACAGCCGGCGATAGACTCCCCATGCTCAAGTTGAACGACTCTGTACTCGAAGGAACACAAACCTCACGTTGGTCCCGAGCGTCGGGGCCAAACCCTATATCTAAAGACACGTCGTCGAAGACCTCAGAAATGTACAAGGGATCCAGTTCCTTATCCCCTGGAAGTAGTAGTACCATGGTTGGTTACACCACGAAGAACGTCGACATACTACGTACCTCCACCACCGTCGTATGGATGTAAGTGCTCCCTCGGGAGTTTTGTGGTGTCTTCAGCCATGGAAGTTTGGCACTTCCCTCCATCTGATGATGCCGGCGGCTGAATTTTCATAAATTGTTCGTCCACAACAGGCGTCGTCTCGAAGTTCAACTCGTCGTCGTCGAACTCGTAGACACTGAGGAAGAGCTTCTACAATGGACACGAAGGACTCAGGAAAAATGTGCAAATTTAATGCCTACCCTCTCGTCGAAGTCTGGGCTTGAAAGGTTGATGGCAAGGTTTCGCATAAGCAACAAAACCTACAAAAGGCGTTAAATTAATAAACACTCAAAAAAATATGGGAGGACTTACAGTTTCTCGATCGATAGGAGCCATTTCTCGAAGCTTTTTCAGGTGTCCAGTTACACCCGGGTCAAAAATGCTTCCAATGAACTTGTAAACCTCAGAAAATGAAGGCGCCGCTGCACAACAATATTGAATTGAATTATAGCATAAAAACTAATAAACAAACATGAATAAAAACTGAAAAATGATGATAAACAAACATGACATATGGACTCAATAACTGAAATATCATGAAATATATATAACTGAAATATGGACCCAATTATTACATAACTGAAATATGGACCCAATGATGAATGAAATACATAACTGAAATATGGATGATGAACAAAAATAGGTA